>CM067223.1:40129362-40291798 GCA_034190945.1 Octodonta nipae | reverse complement strand
AAAAAAAAAAAATGATAAGAAAAAATAAAAAAAAATAAAAAAAAAAAAAAGAATGGAAAAAAAAAAAAAAAAAAAAAAATCAAAATAAAAAAAATATTTGATCTCGCAACGTTTAAAATAGTTTGAATCCGCTATCGTCTTCAGAAATTTCAATAAATTGGGACAATAAAGAAAACAAATAGCAAGAAAAATCAACTAAAAAGAAAAAATTATTAAAATTCTATCAACATGCTATTTGAAAAAATAATAGAGAAATGAAACACAAAACATCCAAAATATGTAATCTCTCTCTAGATTCTTGGTTTATTGCCTACTATATAAATGTCTATAAAGCAGGTTCATTTTTAATGCGTTCTTATCAGTTTACATAAATCGTGGATTTTTCAATTGTATATTTATATATTTAGGCAAATTGATATTTTTGAGACCAGAATGTGCTCGTAGTTTGACACTGTTATATTTTTTCAATATTAAGCCAATAAAATATATATAAAATAATAATTGTTTGACTGATATCTTTAGATGCGGAACCAATCTCAGTAGCATCCGTTGTTAAAATGCATGACTAATTATTAATGGTGTTGATCTGCTCCTTTGTCAATTCTTTCGTGTTTGCTAGATATTGAAACCTCAGTATTAGCCGTTCTAATAGTAATTCTACACCATAATTGAAAATAACCCTTCTTTCGACTAAATAGAATTATACACATATTACTAATTTTTAAGTACGGATGAAATATGGAAAGAATTTGATATTTGATACTTAATTATTGGTCTTATTTTTTTGAGTTGGGAGAATATCTACTTTATATTTAAATCAAAGTAAGAAAGAATTTGAGTTTTTCAATAATTCCTAAAAACTACTTAATTTCGCTAGTTCGAATATAATAACACATTACATTTCGAACGTCTTGCATAGTATACAGAGTGAGCCAAATGTATCAAAAATATATATATTTTTTAACTGATAAATACAAAAGTTTTAGCATTTTTTCTGTCTATCTAACGGTGACCATGCCCTTGACGATCATATAGAGGTCAAACGCATTTTTCAAATGAGGACTCCTACTTTTTATCCGGTTTCGGAAAGAGCGGAACATATTGCGTCCAGAATGAGCTTGACCATGATCTCATTCATGACATTGACCGCTACCAAGGTCAAATGCCCTTTAAGTGAAAAATCAATAGATTTTTATCAGAATCGGTATAGGAAGTTGTCTCAGATTGCTAATTTTGAATATGAGGTCAGATTTACAAAATTCAAAATAGCGGATTCAAGATGGCCGACGCATTTAAAGTCTACATGTTTTTTTGGAAAATCCATCTAGGATTCGCTATTTTGAATTTCGTAAATCTCACCTCTGATTCGTAATCAGCGGCCCCAAAAACTTCTATACGATTTTGGTGAAATCTATTGATTGTTCTCTGAATGATATTTGTGGCATATTTTTCAATGTTTAATCTTGGGAGTCAGTGTTGCTTGGTGAAGTTTGGTGTTGGTTGTTACTGATCGTTTGGTAAAATTTTGGTTAATTCTTTTTTAAGGTTTTTCTGGGTATCTCTTGATGTTAGAACCAATGGTTTTTGTTCTGTCATATAGAGAGATGATACCTCCTTTTGCTCAAAATTGGATGATTATAGTTAAAGTTAAGATACCGGTTAGCGTAAGTCGGTTTTCTGTAAACTTCTGTTTTAATTGTCGATTCTGTCTTAGTTATTAAAATGTCCAAGAACGATAATTTGTTATACCGTTCAAGTTCTTGTGTATACTGAATAGTTTGTTCTTTGTTGGAAATATACACAAATATCGTGACTTTTGGTGTTATTTCTCAGGAAGTGCTTAAACATTGAAATCTATTGATGTTTCAAATAGCCTCCGCCATCTTGAATATCCTATTTTGATTTGGAAATATGACCTCAGATTCGTAATCGGAGAGCTCAAAAATCGCCTGTACGATTTTGTTGAATATTAATGTTTTTTTTCAATAAAAAGGCATTTGATGGTTAAGCAAACTCTGGACGTAAACTCTTTCTTTTTCGGCGAAACCGGAATAAAAAATGGTGGTTCCATTTGAAAAAAATAATTTGACCTC
Organism: Octodonta nipae; assembly: GCA_034190945.1. NCBI lineage: Eukaryota > Metazoa > Arthropoda > Insecta > Coleoptera > Chrysomelidae > Octodonta > Octodonta nipae. The sequence continues at coordinate 40,289,705 of CM067223.1, read as the reverse complement.
GATCTGACCATCAAGGTCACGGTCAAGGTCATTGTCATGGTCACCGTTAGACAGCCAGGAGAAAATGCGACAACTTTTGTATCTATCAGTGTCAGAAAAAAAATTCTTGAAGCGTTATTCAAAGGTTTCCATATTATTTGCTCACCATATATAATTATTTTCATCAAATGTTACTATTCTCTATTCAAAAATACTACACTTTGTTGTTCGATTTCGAATAACTCTTGTAAAATCTATCTTGTATTCGAATTATTAATAATTAATATACATACATATATACAAAAATTAATATTAATTTATAAACTCTGTATTTGATAGCGTGTAGAGGACAGAAAATAAAACTTTCTTGAGATCAAATTTGAATACGAGTTATCACTGAAGACCAACAAAACCTGTGGGCACTACAAAAGAAAACAACTTCGTATTACAAAAGATTATTTTTTCACCCTATTGTATGTTTTTTCTCCGACGCTCATTGTAAAGTTCGTCCTTATTCCCTTGCATTTGCCTGGAAAAAGGTATACAGTTATTCGGAAGCATAGCACAAGAATCAAATCGAATTAATTCCATTCAACTGATTTCGTTTACTTTTCATCGCTTGGATGGTTTTTATAAAGGAACGAAATATACCAGGGCAAGTATCACAAATATACTGGAATATTTTTCTTATTTTATGTTTAAATATACCTTCAAAGATTACTAAAATTGTTAAGTATATTTGGACAAAATCAGAAATGAAAATGTTCTATATAAATTACATTTATTTATTTGCAAATGGCTATATAGCCGTACGGTTGGTTATATTTGTTAGTTGTTGGGTTTAGATTTGATTATCTAGTCTATTCTCCAAATATTGCAAGAATTATACTTTCTAAATTTAATCAAAAATATTTATTCTAAACTGAACATGTTTATCACTTCTGAGGATAATTGTTCATTTTAGAAGGTTAACCTCGTATAAACTTTTGAACTAGTTGAAATTAAATATTTGTTTTCTGAATGATAATTGTGGCATCTCGGGTTTTTATTTTTCTGAATTCTTTGGGAATAACACCACATAAATTTTCAAGGTCTAAATCAGACCTAGTTTAAATGGTATTAACACAAATTGAATAAGAAATTAAAAAATTAGAGGATTCGCAATGACAAATTTGACATTAATATTTGACAATAAAACTGATGTAACTAAGGGAATTTACTGAAAATTTGATATATACAGGGTAGCACAATTTTTTTTAAAAATTATGTCAAATCACAAAGCTTCTATCAATTGGAAGAATTGATAGAGTTGTCTTTAGAATTTCATGTGGTATTCCTAGGTACGACTTTGTTAAAAGATAGTGCGTTCGCCAAAAATGAGACCAAAGAAATTCAGATGTTCCAGAGATCTCATTAAATTCATAAGGAAAAACCTAGGTAAAACCTTATGAACTATCTCGATATAGGTTTCTTCTAAAAGATATTACCATTATCCATTTCATCCTTGATTATTGGCAACCAGGAATGGCTGAATTCTATAGAAGTACTACCTATTCAATCGCTTCATTTAATAAAATTATAGCAGATTCCTTCAGCTTTCGTTTTGTGTTGTGTTCTTCTTTGTGTATATGGTTGAATTTTAAAATTGTATGTTATGACCAAGGTTCCAGGCCATTCACATTTCTGCTTTTCGATTGTCGTTTTTTTTAATTTTATAATTTTTGAACATTTATGGGCCTAGGAGTTTCTCCAATATAAAATTTTGTTACATTCGCAAGAATCTTGTAAATGCAGTTTTTTGGGTTTTGATAAAATTGATTTCAGTGTATTTCTTGTTTTGAAAGTTGTTTTAATATTAAATCTGTCTCCCACTCTTTTCATTCTTTCAGAAACACCATGTGTGTTTGGTATGGTTGTTGAAGTAATGTAGTTATCAAGCGTATTAGTATTCTTTTGAGTAGCTTGGTGTTGAATGTTAGTTATTGTGTTCAATTTTTCTAACCGTTTATTAATGAACTTTTTAGGATAATTGTTAGCAGCTAATACATTTTCGATAAATATTTTTTCTTTATTAAATTTATCCATATCAGAGAAGTTGATTTTTTGCTCTATCATATAAAAATTTAATCATGCATCTTTTTACGGTATTTGGGTGATTAGAATTAAAATTGAGAGATATGTTATTGTAAGTCGCTTTCTGTAGACTTGTGTATCAAATGACGATTGTGCTTTTGTTATTAACATGTCTAAGAAAGGTAGTGTAGTAGTTAAGCTACCGGGATGATATGACACTTCGATGGCATGTCCCTCAAACTGTCCACCGTAATAGGGGGGTCCTCAGTTCTTGCAGAAGACATCATCAATGCCTAGAGGTTGTTTGTCACATTGTCACCAAAAAATTGTCGCAAACAATGGTTAGGGTGACAAAGAGACATCTTAGGTGTGACAAAGTTGACAAAAAGTGACAATTTGGCTAGACGTAGATGGTGAAGAGATCGCCAATAACCAGAAGGGTTTGCTGGAAAAGCGTATCGCTTATCAGTAGTTTTGATCTCTTCTTCTTCGCTAGCTGTTTGTCTATCCTTGTTAGCCAAGGCTGTCCTTGTCTGGCTTGTACGAGGGTGCGCTAACCTAGCGTATCGCTATCAGTAGTTTTGATCTCTTCTTCTTCGGTAGAATGTATATTTTTGTGGTCTTTGTCTAACACAACAAATTTCATTACGATAAAAAAATATGAGCAACTTACTCTCTTTGTTTAATACATAGTTACCGTTTTATTAATTAATATACCTAATATATGTATAAATATAAAAACGTAATTTTTTGTATTGACAAATTTTGCTAAAAAATAAAATTTTTGCTTCTATAATAAAATAATTTCATTATGATAAAGAAAAATGAGCCACTTATTCTCTTTTTAATAGTTACCGTATTATTAATTAGTGTAAATAATACATGTATAAATAAAAAACTTAAACTTTTTATATTGACAAATTTTGCTAAAAAATACCTTATTCGAAAATAATTTTAAACAATTAAAAACAGCTGCATTATTATTTCCAATAACAAGGTCGGGAATGCTTGATAAATTGAATCATTAATTCATTATCATGAAAGAAGACCAAACATGTGAAATTTTATTTACAAACATCAAATTATTTACAAGTGTCTATCGCTGCATTGATAACACTGCAAATTTTAATCATTAATTAATTATTATGAAAGAAGACCAAACATGTGAAATTTTATTTACAAACGTCTGACTTTTTAGTTTATATGCGTGTATCTCTACATTAATAAAATGTTGCAATGTGAAATTCCATTTCGAAATTATGTGATTTTTTCATTTATAATTAGTGCTTAGATAAAAGTTTGTAAACCTAAGATGTTGATACAATTGAAAAAATCTCTAGGAAATAATAATTTACTGCCTATAAAAGGTACAGAACTTGCAGTGAAAAACAAGTGAGTTTCAGTGTAAAAAGGTGCAAAAATAACAAACAACATGTAAGTAAATATGTAATATTTATTATTAAAATATTTCTAATTCAATAAGATTTTTTATTACATCTATTTAATTCTTGTATACAACTTGTATAGTTCCACTGTAATAAAGCAACATAATGATGTGATATATTTTTACTAAAATCATTAGATGAGGTTGTTGTACACGGTGGAACTCTAAATCTTAGTTCTGCATACTTGGAGGCCCATATATCACTGTCTGCCTTAAATCCTGCACTGAGTGAGAGGCATGCTGCCAAATCTGATCGAACTTCAAGCAGATTTGTTCTTGATTCATTTAGCGATTTTTTTTAGAGCAATTAATTCATTTAAAGTAGCCATATGTTTTCTTCCAACTGTTTAATGGTTGCCTGATACTCTGTTTCAGTTTTCATCATACTAAGGGTTGTGTTCTCGTTTTCAATTAATGATTCAGATACTGCAGTTGCAAAATTATTAGTTTTATTTCTTAATTCTGTTATGTTTCCTTGTCTTGTAGAATATAGCTTAAATTCAGGATACTTTGATAACAGTTTACTAAAACTGATTTGTAAAGAAGTTTGGTTTGCCAATTCATGTGTTATATATAAGCTTCCATTATGTGGTGAGTATTCGGAGAAAAACACTTCATTTCCAATAACAATACATAGTGAACATAAATTAAGAATAATGTTTATAAACATTTTTCTTTATTATTTATTCTTCGTTTAATAACCACAATGTGCACTGTAGACAAATACTACAATATTTGTATTTTGATCTTCTTGGTGTATTTTGAGTGAAACTTCTTGTTGTATTTCTTGCACACTGTAAAGTTACAATAGTAAAGAGTAAACTTTCAGTGTTTTTAAAACAATTTGTACAAGTATAAGAAATGGATACGTTCATACTGTTAATTTAATAGACTGTATTTGATATTTATTTAACCTTTAACTATGGACGCGCGGTCTCACAGACCGCTTGGGATTTCAAAATCGCGTTTACCCCACTCCCCGCGTTCCCCGTACCTGCCGCGCTTAGTAGCTTCGGTTTTAGTGTCAAAACGTCTGCGAAGGCGAGAGGTTGTGTCACCGCTGTGAATTGGGTGAGTTATTTTGTTTTTAATTTCGATCGCGGTATGTGAGACCGCATGTCCATGGTTCCCTTACAAAAAATAATAAATGCGATTTTTTTTTTGGTAGTTTATAATCAAAATGTCACAAACATTAAGCCAGTACTTCTGCTTGTAACGATCTTCAAGTCACCGTCGCTATCACAAAAGCATGCAAAAATATTACGTGTCAATGATCCTTCTTTTGAAAACGAAGTCAGTACCTTACTTTTAGCGTCAGATCAGTCAGATATGAAGACAACATTAGTGATTGTTTAGTGTATGAAACAGACATCATAGAACAACATAATAGTGACCAAGAAAGTGCCGGAACAGATAGCAGACAAGACTTTAGGAATGATAGTTCGGATGATGATAGCTCAGACAGTAACGTGCCACTTTCAAATATTCAAAGAAGACTTGAAACTTCAAACTCACTACCTATTATTATTACTACGGCAAAAATCGTTACAAATGGTCTATTAATCCCCATCTAAGAGGGTAAAAACTCCTCAACATAACATTGTTACCTGTCGATCTACTTCTCGTTTGACCAAGGACGAAAACAAGGATCCTATCAGTATTTGGGACAAACTTTTTGATATAGATATGCGGCAGACTATTTTGATATGGACCAATATGAAATTTCTGAATTCAAAGCAAAGTTCAAGCGTCAAGATAGATCTGAATTAAAACCTTTAGATATGGTAGAGTTGAATGCTTTTCTTGGATTATTGTATTATTCTGCTGTTTTGAAATCCAATCATGAAAGCTCGAGCTACATTTTCGCTACAGATGGTACAGGCTGTGAAATATTTAGGTGCACTATGTCTGAGACTAGATTTTTGATTATACTACGATGCCTACGTTTTGATAACCCAGTTGATCGTCTAGAGCGACAAAAGACTGATAAGCTAGCAGCGATCTCTTCGATTTTTGAGAAGTTTGTCACAAACTCTCAAAAATTATATACAGTTGGCGAATGTGTCACTGTAGACGAAATGTTGGTGAAATTTCGAGGGAGGAGTCATATGATCTCTTATATGCCAAAGAAGCCGGGAAATATGGACTGGTTGTTCGTGCTTTATGTGACGCTAAAACTTTTTATTTCTACAATGGCTATATATATTCTGGCAAAGGGTCTGATGGGATAGGATTGCCAGCCGAAGAGAAGAAATTTCTGGTTCCAACTCAGTGTGTTTTGCGTTTGACGAAACCGATTCAAGGATCAACCGCAACGTGACAGCAGGCAATTGGTTCTCATCAATTGAACTTGTTGATGAACTAGCTAAGAGAAAACTGACATATGTTGGAACCGTGAAAAAAAATAAAAGGGAATTACCAAAAGAATTCCAGCCACACAAGTCTCGTGAAGTTGGTTCTGCTTGTTTGGGTTTACGAAAGACAAAACTCTGTGTTCGTATGTCCAAAAATTGAACAAAGCTGTGGTTTTGGTATCATCAATGCATCACAGTAACACCATCGACGATCGCATCAATAAACCTGAAATTATTCAGTATTATAACTCTACCAAAGGAGGAGTGGATGAGACAGACAAGAAATGCTCTATTTATTCAAGCAGTCGACGAACTAGAAGGTGGCCTATGGTTGTGTTTTTTAGAGTTCTGGACTTGTGTGGTGTAAATGCTCATATTCTACACAATCAGCACTTGTCTAAACAAATAGAAAGAGGAGATTTTCTCAAGAAGTTAGCAAGATCCTTGGTCGTGCCTCATATGCAAAGACGCGTCATCAACTTAAATTTGCCCAAGGAATTGAATTTGACACTAAAGCGAGTTTTAGGAGCAGACTTATCTTCAGAAGAGCCTCCTTCTTTGGAAATCGAATCCTTAAAGCGAAAGACCTGTAGAATCTGTCCACCTAAACTAAAGAGGAAGACTAACTACACTTGTGTTAGTTGTAAACAAGCGATATGCCTTCAGTGTTCCAAGCCTTTGTGCAATGAATGTCAATAATTTTACTGATTTTTGACCCATGTCAGAATTTTTATGTTTTAGGTTAAGAAGTTGATTTTTTGTTTTTTATGTTCAGTATAGTTTATAGTTACAGATAATTACCCTTGGTTTATGAAAAAGTTATTATTTTTCAAGTTATAGTTTTTTTTTTTATCTCAGGTAAATTTAGGCTAAAAAGTGCCTTAAAATATTATTTATATAAATATATAAGAAAAAAAGTTTATATAAGCTAAACTATTGTTATATTCTTTGATTTTGATGTCTCTAATGTAAATAAAAAATAAATAAGTAAAACTAAAACAATTGTTTACTTTTAAAAAATCAAAACTTATAGCGGTCTGTGAGACCTCGCGTCCATGGACATGTTACAATATTGTGACGTCCACAGTTAAAGGTTAAGATTCTCCCCTCTTTTAGTTTAAGATATAGAGTTGCGCTGTTACAAAAAATTGTAATGGTTCTAAATAAACAATTTATAATATTTTTTATTTATATTACATAATATTTTTACATTGTTCTTACAACATTAGTTAAAGGATTATATTTTACAAGGCGATCATGAAGAATGAGACAATATGCAGTAGTTTTTTCTGGTATATTCTTGCTTGTTTCGAATTCTAATCTGACATCAACAGCTCCACCTTTAAGGGTATCTATTTGTCGGCTACAGTCAATTACATATAACGTGGTTTGTTTAGAAAAGTCTTCTGGAGTTAGAGAAACTTGAATGAACTCTCTGTTATAATATACCGCTTGGAAGTTAGCAAACATTTCATAAAGTGTTGCAAAATTCTTTTGATCAAAATTGAGATTTAAATTATCATATGGGTAAACTTCAGAATTTAAATACAATTTTATATTTGTGATGTTACAATGATCAAATTCTGACATAGTCTTGTGAATATTATTTTTTTCGATCAGTATGGAATGCTACAATAACAAAACGAGGTTTTCAAGTTGACTTGTCGTTTTCACTGCCCAGGTATGTTTTTGACTTTGCTGTAAAAGTGGATACTCTAATAACTCCCAGGAACGAAAACCGATAGGTAAATCTTTTCCACGTTCTATATATTGCAAAAATTGGATTTTGTGAGCATCAGATAATGACACATGAGGTACTTTCCAAACAACTTTATTTAGGTGAACTTTTGGTTTTTCTGTAGCTACAGAACTGACTGCAGCGTTGGTGTCTGTATTGGCACGTACCAGAATTAAATTTTGACTTGCTGAAATCACTAGGCGACGAAAATCCTCCCAAAAGCCAAGTAGTAATTTTAGAGGAATGCATACTGCAAAATTTCCGTTGGCGTCACACATATTTGGGGTGCCTTTAAGATTCCATCCTGCATTATACCATCGAATTATTTCGTTTTTGGAATATGATAGATAGGTCTTAATCGTTGATGTGATTCCAGGATTTCTTGTTCGATCGACTACTGTTCCACCAAGTTCATAACGAATTTCTTCAAGAGGAATGCAAAACCATTATTAATGAATCTTAATGTTGGACTGTACTTATTTTCTGAGTTTAAAAGTTTTCCTTCTAGGTACAGAAAACTTTGAGAAGGTAGAGTGTACACGTCTTGAGTTTGTATAGGGATTCTTATCTCATCATTATTGAAAAATGTTGCATTTGCTTAAGGTGTGTAGGAATGATATTCAAAATTGGTTATAGCATTATCCACAAGAACATTATCAGCCACTCGTAGTATGTTAAGCGTCATTTTTTTGTTTAAACACACACCGGAACAAACAGAAAAGTTTTTTAAGTCTTAAACTTATACTTAATTTTATTCTGCAAATGAATGCTTTGAATTGTCCTCTCTCTATAGTTTTCTTCTTTTTCTTCTTATTTTTTCTTCTTTATGTTTAGCCGTTGTTAAGTTCGTACCTTGAATCCCAAAGATACTAAAAATTGCTTATTGATAGGTGTTAACTGTTTCACTTGTTGCTTGATACTGGCGTTTTTATAGATTGGCTGTAGATATTTTATAGGTTGTTCCTGTTGTGATAATAATTAGATGGATTATCATATATGAAAACCATGTCAATTAAGTCGTTTTAAATGCAATCTTATCGTAACAACTTCACTTTTAAAATTAACCAAATTTCCATTTTGGTCTGTTATTTAATAATAATCTCATTTATATATCTTGTATTGATTGGTAGATAAATAACGTTGGTGGGGTTTTCAACAATTTTGTAACCAGGCGGAACGTTGGGGTAAAACATATGGATTATATGGACGGGTAAATCATTGTTGAAAGAATTCTGAATTAAATTGCATTCAATGCAAATAGCATTTACTTTTGAAATGCTGATTGGATAATCTGAATAGTGCCATTTCTTAGGTTTTAATTTTCTATTTTCAAATCCTAATAAAGGATCAATGGTGTTAGATTTCTCAAAATCAATTTCTTTGTTACATTTTATTTCACATTTAAATGTGTTATGATTTGCTCTCAATATTAATACAGGTTTTTCTGTTTTTTTATTTTTCTTATTATCATCTTTTTCCACAGGTTTCAAATTCTTCTGTATAGGTTGTGACGATAATACAGATGGTACAGCTGTCTCCTTTTGTTGTTCTTCATGATCAGTTAGCAAAGTGTGAAGCGTTTTTTCAATATCCTGTATTTCATAGGTGCCCACCGATAATTCTAATTTCATACCGTTAATATAAAACTTGTTGTTGGTTTCATCGATATTTGAGATGGTATTAAGGTCATAAAATCAATTAACCCCATGACATACGTAGCATCATCTTCTAGAATAATTGGTGGGTAAATCTTGTTACTGAGAATAGAAGCACGTTCAGAGAACGTAAATGTATATGAAGACATCTTAATCTGTCAAAGGTTACCAAATAACTAAAACTATTTGTATGGTTTTATTAAATATATTCACTTAATTATTTTTACTATTTACAATTTTCAACTAAATTATTATTACGTAGTTATTAACAAGTTTCAACTCGCATTAATACTAATGTTTCCTTTCGGCACCTGGTACAATATGAGACCCTTTGAATTCCATAATCTGTACATATACCAGACTTGAAAACTTGAAAACTTGCACCACAATCATCACATTTAAAAGTTAGTATTATACCTCTTCTATTGTCTGCCATTTTGTTTTTTAATTACCTCTTGAAGCACAACACACAGAGCAGCTTGTATTTAGTAATTTTCTTTGCATGGGTGTTCCACAATATAGACCATAAACAGTAGAGCTAGAGCTCCGTTTTTCACTAATTATTCTTTTAGTTCCACACTTGTTACACCAGCAATCCATAAGAACTGTACACTGATAATGTTCATCGGTAGGAACAGGCATTTATAAAAAAATATGAATGTATATTGTTCAAAGGTTTCAAAGTAATGAGACAAATTTGATTTGTTTACGCCTTTTATTGAGATAAAAAATATAAACATAAGTGTCCACAATTAAAACTGTTATAGTTCTGAAACTTATTATAGTTATATACAATTTTACATAGTTCAGTGGAATTAAAATATTTTATAACTTCAAATGGAGGCCTAAGGTTTCCAAAGCTATCAAAATAGTTCACTGTTGAACCGTTTTTCTTATATGCTGTCCAATGAGTTCCAGGACCAATTGTAGAATCTAAGTTGATAATTCCTCTTTCAATTTTATGAATTTTTTAGGTAAATTGTCTCTCATGAACACTCCTCGGAAATTTGGAATTTTCCAGATTTTTGCATATTTATCTATATCAATATTTGTTAGCGGACGTTGTGGTAGTTTTTTGGAGGGTGTAAAAAAAGACCGAAGCCTTTTTGTAAGGACGTAAGTATAGTCCTTTTCCTCCTACAGCAATAGACTCCATTTGTCTATTATGTCGTTTAGCTTCCTCTAATTTTTGTTTTGCCATCTTAGCATCATTTATTACTTTTGCAACAGCTGATCCTCCTGCGGCGATCGATCCCAAAGCAGAAAGTCCTGCAAAAATGGGAATAAGGGTAAAATACCACCCTTCTTAGGTACTTGTATGATACGAGGTGGAGTAGACTTGATATGTTTCTTAATTGATTTAGCAGATTTCAATGCAACTTTTATGGCAGCACCTAAAGTACGAGGTTTATGTTTAAGCACATGTTTCCTTATTTGACTTATAGCTCTTGTAAACCATAGACATTTTCTGCTCAGTTTTTTCTTCAACACTCCACTTTTTCTTAACTTTTTTGTTTTACACCTTGACTTTATTTTAACCATACTTCTCTCTTGATTATACTACGTTTTATATGAATGTTCAGTAAATACTGATAAAATTTTAAGAGAAACTATTTTTTATACTAATTGATTCTGTTCGCTTTTGACACTGGGGTAGTGTCATCTTCAAAACCACCATCACTATCATCTAGTTTTCTTTTTCGATTTTGTTGATTGTCAAAAATAAGAGGTTCATCTAAATCAAGTTTTAACTTTTTAGGAATTACTTCTTCATCATTAAGTTGTAATTTTCTTTTACCCACTCGAAATTTACGAGTTTGAGGAGATATTAGACGACGTTTTATATTTTCAGAATTATAAATGTCATCTTCACTGGTATCCCTTTTACGTTTTCGGTTATATTCAATTTCCATATTCATATAAATTTCTTGAGGTTCATTTACAGGTTTTTCTTTTTTGTTTATTTTTTTTATTTGAACCTTTGGTTTTCTTCGTCTCCTTTGTGATGGTATTTTTTTAATGGATTCCGCATCATTACCATTCAAAATTGTTATGCCGTCTTGTATATTCTTGAGAGTATTTTCAATCATAAGTTTAGTTTTTTCCATTAACTTTATACACTTTCGAATCGTTTGTTTATTAGTAGGTCTTTTCAAGCCCATACCTAATTTCACTTTAGTTTTCATTGCTCCTGCAATACCGAGAGCTGCTATTCGTTCACCTACAGATGCGTCTTTAGAATGAAATCTCTGAAGAGCTTCTTCAGCTAATATTTTATCTGCCTTATGACGTAACTTTGTATCACTTTCACTTTCATAAAATTTATCGTGTTTTAAACAGCTAGCATCTAGTGGATTTGTTGGTAGACTTCCTTGTAATAGACGTTGTTTGAGTTTTGTTCCAGGCCCACAATAATTATAACCTGGTATATGCATTTCAAACGGTAAATTATTTATAGCTGAATTTAATAACCTTGACCTGAATATAACTTCATGATGTTATTTCATTAACTATCACCTTAAAACTAACATATATTATTTGTTTTATGAATATTTATCTCATTTTATAGTAATGTGTCAAAGAATGAGGGTGGTAAAACAAAAAACTTCTTTAGCTATTGAAAATGATAATTTCAATAGTATACCTGAAAATAAAAAGCATGGTCCATTGTTTCCGTCAACTGTGAGGTGTATTCTGGTGGGGCCAAGCAATTGCGGTAAAACCAATGTTATGGTTAATCTAATTGAACACTTGAACGGGCTGAGATTTGAGAATGTTTATGTTTATTCAAAGTCGTTGTATCAACCGAAATATGTTTATCTGGAGAAGTTACTAAAGCCAATACAAGGCATCGGTTATTACCCGTTCAATGCTAGCGAAAATATTCTACATCCTTCAGAAGCAAAAAAAAATTCAATATTTATATTTGATGATGTGGCTTGTGACAATCAAGATGTTATACGTCAATATTTCTCTATGGGAAGGCACAGTCTAGTGGACTCGTTTTATCTGTCTCAGACGTATGCGAAGGTTCCAAAACATCTCATTCGAGATAACGCAAATTTTTTGGTTCTTTTCAAACAAGATGATTTGAATTTGAAACATGTTTATAATGATCATATTGGTAGTGACATGTCGTTTGAACAGTTTAAAAGCTTATGCGCCATGTGTTGGTACAGACCATATGGATTTTTATGTATCTCTAAAGACAGCAAAATCAATGAGGGACGTTACAGAAGGGGTTTTGATCACTATATATGTTTCGAATAAGACAATTAATTTCAGTACTATCATTAACATCATAAGTGTAAGATATATCAGAAACTGATTGAACCAGATCAATAGCGGATAATAGCAGATAAAAGCGGATCAAAAGCGGATCGAAAGCGGATTAAAAGCGGATCAAATCTAATTAGCAACATGAATCTATCAGAGAAGGAACTAAAAAAACGTCTTGTACAGAAACGTAGAATTGTAAAAGAAAAATTACAGCTTCTCAAACATGGTGAAATTGTTAAGGAAAAGTTATTTTCTCCCATAACAAAACATCTAAAGGACATTGAAAGTGAACTGAGTCACAAGGAACATAAAATGGATGGAGCTAATAAGATGGAAGAAGAGAAAACTTTTTTTAAAACTGAGGATCCTAGTCATGTTGATGAGGAAAAAGATTTTATTTTTAACGATGAATTATACCCATCAATACTATCACATCAAGCTGAATCACTGTATCAGGAAACACCGAAGATTCCTCGTAAACTTTCAACGAGTTTATCCACACCTACAGGTCAGTTACGACTATTGCAAGATGAAAATGAAGATCCGAGTGAAAATAAAATGACAATTCTTCAAGAAATCACATCTGATGATGAGATAGGATCATTACATTCTCCTGCAACACCTGGACGGTTTGCTGATATTGCTGAAAAATCCTATGTTGACTATTTAGACCAGTATGATCCATTACCCAGAAAATATATAAATGACATGTATTATGATGATGATCATAAGGAATTTGATCATAAGTATGGTGTCAGATTAGATACCGATACTGAGAAACTTATGATTGGTGACTCAAGATTAGATATTGATGGATCTGATATTATCGTTAAGAAGAAACGATATCGAGGTAGTATGGGGTTATATGAATTATTGTTCAAAAAACGACCGAAAGGCTACTCTAAAGAAGATGAAGATAATTATAAACAAATTGTAGCAAAAACTAATGCTCATAGACGTTATTATAAACCTAATAAACAAATAGATGGTAGCAAAATGAAAAAATATAAAAAAATTATTGCTCCTATGGTGGCAGGGAAAGGAATTTTTATGGAAGTGGATAACAATAAAATTGATTACGTTCATTGGGATGATCCAAATGAACTTGTTGATAGGTTACGATTACTACTCGCTTCACAAACAGCAGGACATACAGGCCACACAAACGAAATAACATCAATTATTGAGGAATTGAGAGAGGCTGGTATAATTATTTAAAAATGAACTCTAATAGTAGTGTGAAGCGGCAAATAGTTGAAGAAATCCATAAAGCAGCCAGGATAAATTTTAAAAGACGAAAAGTCATTATTAAATCTTTAGATGATCTCTTTCAAGCTGATTTAGTGGAAATGATACCATACGCTAGAGAAAATAAAGGCTATAAATACATATTGGTTGTAATCAATTGTTTTTCAAAATTTGTTTGGGCCTATCCCATAAAGTCAAAAAATAAGTCTGAGGTTTGCTCAGCCATGGAGAAAGTTTTAAAACAGCAAACACCTAAGAATCTGCAGACTGATGCTGGTACAGAATTTTTCAATAAAGATTTTAAGAAGTTAATGAACAAATATAAGGTGAATCATTATAAGGTGTTTAGCGTCAATTGTGGAACGAGTAAATCGAACTTTGAAAAACATGATGTGGAAAGAATTCAGTTTACAGGGTCATTACAAATGGCTGAATATTTTACCGGAAATCGTGAGAAAATATAATAATACCAAACATCGAACCATAGGTATGAAACCATTTGAGGTTACAAAAAGAGATGAAAAACATTTATTGAAAACAGTCTATAGCAGAATAAAAGTAGCATCAAAGAAACGGAAATTTCTAGTTGGTGATTATGTTCGTATATCAAAATTACGAGGAGTTTTTGATAAAAAATACCAACCAAATTGGTCCACAGAGATATTCAAGATAAGGAAAGTTCAGCTTACAAATCCAACAACATACCTGCTGGTTGATGAAAACAATCATGACATTTTGGGTGGTTTCTATGAAGAACAATTGTTAAAAGTTAAATATCCCAATGCATTTTTAATTGAACGGATCTTGAAACGAAAGAAACCCAATAAAATTTTTGTAAAGTGGTTAGGTTTTGATGATAAACATAACAGTTGGATACAGGCAGATGACCTTGAAAATTGATATAAAACTGTTAAATAATTATCACTTTCTTTAATATTGTATTATTGTTCAACTTAATCAGTTCGAGTCGTCAAGTATTTATGCAGTTACAATGTTTATCGTGGATTTGCAGTACTTTCAGTATGGAGATGCTATTTTGTGTAAGGAAATTGCAATCATTAATGTAGAAAATGGCTGGTACTCGCACAAATTTGTTACAATGCCTGTCAGTTTTAATCATTTGACTGATACCATTCAACAACACATGGTGTATACAAAAAAAGAGCATCATGGATTAGAATGGAATAATAATGATTGTTTAAGGTATGAACAAATATCTGAATACATAAAAAATTGTATTAAGTGTGATAAGACTCTGGTATTAGTCAAAGGATTAGAGAAGAAACGTTGGCTGGAGAAACTGATTCCTAATAAGGTTGTGGACTTATTAGAAGAAAGCTGCCCTTCCATAGAGAAATTAAAGCTGTTTTTAAAGTCACATCATTGTAATCAACATGTATATAGTAATAAATTAAACTGTGCAGTAGAAAATGTAATATTGTTAAGAAATTGGTATGTGTATTGTAGGAAATAAAACTCTTAAAAATCAAATCATCTTTTTTTATTTAAATTAATCTATATATATATATATATATATATATATATATATATATATATATATATATATATATATATATATTATATATATATATATATATATATATATATATATATA
The DNA here is from genome assembly GCA_034190945.1 of Octodonta nipae. NCBI lineage: Eukaryota > Metazoa > Arthropoda > Insecta > Coleoptera > Chrysomelidae > Octodonta > Octodonta nipae. Next base: position 40,274,320 of record CM067223.1, on the reverse strand, counting down.
TATATATATATATATATATATATATATATATATATATATATATATATATATATATATAAATTAAACGAGGAACTAACATAACTCAGTGACATCAAATACTTGTGATTCTTGAAATTCGGAATCATTAATCTCCAATTCTTTTAGGTTGGACCATTTCAATTTTTTCGTCGTGGGTTGACAAGACAACTGATGTTTCCTTTCCTCTAACTGTTCCAATTGCTGTAGTTCCTCATCATCTTCAAGGTTAAAATTAAATCGGGTGACAGCTTTCTCAAATAATAGAAGTTCCTCATCCGACTCTATGTTCATTCGAACATACTTAACTGGAAGATTGCCGAACTTTTTTTTCAACGTTTGTTCCCTTGGGGAATACGTTAAAGCAACTGATACAGCATTTCGCTTTAATTTGATTTCCTTCACACCATAACTGTAATCATAAGAAAAAAAACATAAACACCTATTAATGAAAGAAAATTTAAAAAACTTACCGAAAAATTTGTTTCATCACCACCAATGCCATATTTAGCGGGAATTTTGTTGAATCTTGGGTTGTTATTAATAAAGTTGTTGGAACGGTGGCCATGTTTGCTGTTATTTAAAATTCAAAAGTTTAAACTGAATATAGTGAGCAGCTCACAAGCATTTATATATTAAAACTGATATGGAAAAAATTAAAACGTGCTTACCATTTACAATTTATCTAATAATATTAAGAATATTTTTTGGTTATCAATAAATATTATGATGATATGTTTATAAATTTAGACAAACAATTACAAATATGGTCTGACTACCATAATGTTCGTGGGAGGAGTTTATTGTGGCGGCCATTTAATATATCTAATCCTACCCATTCAGAAAGAATACACCAATAATCAAACATACACAATTGAAAAGGATTACATTAACCAATCAAAATATTATGTAGGAGGAGTAGTATTTTGTTTATTAAAACAAAGAAATTTAAAACTACTTTTGCTAACCAATTATATGTTTTACATTGATAAGGCAAGTATAATTATGAAAAACAATTTACGTAAGCATTATGAAAACATTTGCTTATCTATATAAAAATGTTGTTTTCGACGCCACTAAGTCGTTAAAAATATAATTAATATAAACATAAGATGCCAGTCTGTCTGTAAAAATCATTATCTTGTGAAAAATGTTATTTTGTTAACCTATGGGGTTAATCAAAATCATATGATGTTTACGCTACTAGAATGACGTCTGTATTCACAAATCATATAGATGTTGAATGATCACTATCAGTTTAACATATGTAATATGTGCATTTGTGGAAATATTACATGAATGTAAATAATCATATAAAATGAGAAACCATAACGATTTGTTTTAGTTCAAAAGAATAGTCAAGCAGTTAATTATTACTTTACATAAACTACGAATAAAAATGACAAGTTTTACAAGCATCAACCAACAGGCTGCTGGTATGGTGAGGAAGATTGAAGAGGTGAGTAACTTGATAAGGACTAAATCTGAATATCTTAAGTGGATTAAGTTTTTGAAAACCAACACATTTCTCATTAAAAAATTTTTAAAAACTAAAGATAACAAGTTTAAATTTTATAGTAGTTTAGAGTCCAATTTAAGTATCTTACAGAATTATTTAAATAAATTTAAAGTTCAATTACGAGTCAAATTTTATAATTGTCAAAGAACGAAGAGCAGGAATTTGTTTTGGCAAGATGTTAAATCCTGTTTTAATAATAGAATCAAAACTGGTGCAATTTTTAATATAAAATTCAAAGACCCTGAGATGTTTTTGAAAAAGGCATTTCGCATTTTCTCAAATAAAATTAGAAAGGCTCTAAAAAACTCTCTTTTGAAAGTAAATGTAGTTTTTTCAGCAAATTTTATTAAACCTAAAGACTTTGAAAAAGATGTTAAGCATTTCAACACAAAAAATTCTGTAATAGCTACCACAACTGATCTTAAACAATGGTATAAGGAACAAGTTGTAGATAAAATTTTGGCAAAATTGGAAGATTTTCAAGAGAGGGATTCAGGATGGGCATTATATGAAATTTTACAATTGAAAGTAAACATTAATAACTATTCACCAATTAATTGTGGTCTTTCAACTTTCACTACATTACCAAAATTTATTAGAAATTCTCATTGTGTATTAAATATTCAAAATAGTGATGAGTACTGCTTCTTATGGTCTATTGTTGCAGCCCTTTACCCTGCATCAGACAATAAAAACCCTAGAAGAGTTACATCATATCCACACTTTAGTAGAATTTTAAAATTTTCTGATATTAATTTTCCCATGCAGTTGAAAGATATTACAAAATTTGAAAACATGAATAGTTTATCTATTAATGTTTATTCTTATGATAAGAAAACATTGGTAGAACCTGTTCGTTTAAGTAACAATGATTTTCTTACACGAATTAATTTACTTATTGTTCCTTGTGAAGAAAGAGATGATGATGACCTTGATGCAATGGAAACAAGTAGCACTGAGGTTAGGAAATCAAATTTTCATTTTGCTTTAATAAAGAATTTATCAGGATTACTTAACAGACAATTGCCTAACAGCCATAATAAGACATACTTATGTGAGAGGTGTTTAGTGCATTTTAGTACACAGGAAAATTTAACCAAACATTTATTTGACTGTCGAAATTTAAACAAAACCAAAATTTCTTTACCATCTGAAAAAGATAAAATTTTAAAATTTAAAAATTATAAAAACAAAGAAAAAGTACCTTTTGTTGTGTATGCTGACATTGAAAGCATTTTAGAAAAGCATCATGATTTGAGAGGTACAACTACTCTCGAAAGATATCAAAAACATCAAGCATTTAGCATAGCATACTATATGAAATGTTCATATGATGACAATCTTTCACGCTTTAAATTATACACAGGTAAGGATTGTCAAGTTTGGTTTGCTAAAGAGCTACAAAATATTGCATATGAAATTAACCATATATTTGAAAATCCTCTTCCAATGAACAAACTAACACCTGAACAAGAGTATGACTTTCTCAATGCTACCTGTTGTCACATTTGCGAACAACCTTTTCTACCTACAGATATTAAGGTCCGCGATCACTCTCACAACACAGGTGAATATAGAGGTAGCAGTCATCAAGGTTGCAATATAAATTACACTGATAACCATGCAATACCTGTCATTTTTCACAATTTTTCTGGATATGACAGTCACTTAGTAATAAAGGCTCTAGCTACTGAAATTAAAGGAAACATATCGTTGTTACCGGTTAATAAAGAAAAATATATTTCTTTTACCAAGTATATTGAAAATACAAAAGTGTGCTTTAGATTTTTGGACTCATTCAGGTTTATGGCTAGTAGTTTAGATGACCTTTCATCATTTTTAGATAACAAACAAAAAATTATCACACGAAAATTTTGTAAAAGCGAAGTTGAATTTCAATTATTACAACAGAAAGGTATATTTCCGTATGACTATTTAGATAATTGGGAAAAATTGCAAGACCAGTCTTTACCACCACAAAAAGAATTCTTTAGTAAATTAAAAAACTCTCATGTATCTGACAGTGCATACCAACATGCTTGCAAAATTTGGCAAACTTTCAATATTAAAAATTTACAGCAATATGCAGAAATATACTTGACTGTTAATGTATTGTTATTAGCGGACGTGTTTGAGAATTTTCGAACAGCCTGCCTTAACACATATAATTTGGATAGTTTGCATTACTACACTGCACCAGGATTGGCCTTTGATAGCATGTTGAAAATTACAAAAGTTGAACTAGAATTATTAACAGACATTGATATGATCATGTTTATTGAACGTAGTATCAGAGGTGGGGTATCACAATGTTCCAACCGATATGGTAAGGCAAATAATAAATATATGGGTGACATGTATAATCCTGATGAACCATCATCATATCTGATGTATTATGATGTCAATAATTTATATGGAACATCAATGAGTTTACCTTTACCTTACGGTGGTTTTGAATGGATCGATCCCTATTCTGTAAATATTTTTGATGTTTCAGCAGATAGTAAATTTGGTTACATTTTAGAAGTTGATATACATTATCCTACAGATCTACATGAAACACACAAAGATTTACCTCTATGTCCTGAGCATTTGGTACCTCCATTATCAAAATCTAAAAATCCAAAATTATTAACAACACTTTTTGATAAGAAGCGATATATAATTCATTATCAAAATTTAAAGCAAGCAGTGAGTTTGGGTTTAAAAATAACTAAAATTCATCGTATTTTAAAATTTTCTCAATCTTCGTGGATGAAAAAGTATATTGATTTAAACACTGATTTAAGAAAACAAAGTAAAAATGAATTTGAAAAAAATTTCTATAAATTAATGAATAATTCAGTGTTCGGAAAAACCATGGAAAATGTAAGAAAATATAAAGACGTAAAATTAGTCACCAAATGGTCAGGAAGATATGGAGCCAACTATTACATTTCTAAACCAAATTTTCACAGCTGCACCATTTTCGATAATGATATGGTGCTTATTGAAATGAACCGAACAAATATTAAATTTAATAAACCTATATATGTAGGTTTTTCCATATTGGATCTTTCCAAAACTTATCTTTATGATTTTCATTATAATTACATTTTAAAAAAATTTCCAAATTGCGTAACATTATTATACACGGACACTGATTCTCTAATATATCTCTTTTTAGTTGATGACGTTTATTCACACATTAAACATGACATTCACAAATTTGACACATCTGACTATCCTCCGGATAATGTATATCAAATTCCTTTAAAAAATAAAAAAGTATTAGGTTTGATGAAGGATGAAAATAATGGTATTATCATGGTGGAATTTATTGGGTTGCGGGCTAAATTATATGCTTATCTTCTTCTGACTGGTAAACTTACCAAAAAGGCTAAAGGTATAACTAGTGCCTCAATAAAGACCATTACATTTGATGATTATTATCAATGTCTGTTTAATAATGTTAACAAAATTACTCAAGAGCATACCATCAGATCGAAAAGACATGAAGTTTATTCTATAAAAAATTTAAAACTTGCTCTTAGTCCTTTTGACGATAAAAGAATAATTAATATGTACTCCACAAACACGCTTCCATGGGGTTTTCAAAAACTAATAAACAATTAAAAGTATTTTTTCCTTATCAATTTACTTACTCATCATTTCTAGCCACCAACCAACGTCTATTTGTTGGTATGTAAACAATGTGAAACAATGAGCCTACAAGACACTCTAAATTTCCTCTGCTTTGTATGTGGAGAAAATGGCACGTTATATTGGCGGAGATCTACAAAAGAAATGTGGAAACCAGTTGGTATTGTACTGCCAATACAACAACCAAATCCAGAGGAAGCAGAAGGAAATGATCATTATGAAGAAAGTGATCAATCTGATGAGGGGTTTTCTGACGTCAGCTTTCAACCTGACTATTACACCGAGTCAGATTCATCAGATTGATCAACATAAAGATAACATTTAAATAAACAAAATAATCGATCATCGAGGTCTGAAATGATTGCAATAATACGCACATTATGTACAAACAAGAAATCAGTTAACAAAATGCCTTACAAGGTAACAGTTCTAATTACATGTCTAAAGTGTAAAAGTTATTCTGACAAAGATGTGATCAAAGATGAATACTACCCGTTTGGAAGACATATTGCTCTACAGTGCAGTCATTGTTCTTCTTTTAACATGCATGAAATCAGAGATTTGTATGGTAAATGGATATCAACACCAATGTCAATTTCAGAAAAACAGCATTTGAAGCAAAATTGGAATCAAGACGTCTTTGAGAATAGAAAAAGATTTCATAATCTAGCAAAAATTTCATCACGGCGCATTACTCCTGTACAAATAAATCAAGATGATAACAATGCAACACATTAGTTTGTCTCAAGATTTAGCCATGAACAGTCTTATTGTCTATTGTCAGCCTTGTGAAGAAGTTTCAGAATTTCCTTGGTGTTTCAACAATGATGTCATATTACAGTCATCAAAATGTAAAAAGTGTTCTGATAGTTTCAAACTGGTTTCACCTACTCAAAAAAGTGAAAACATTATAACGAATGCAGATTTTTTACCATGTGGAAATTCAAAATACTATGATGCTTTCTACTATCTATCAGAGGATAAATTTGCGTACTATCATCTACCTAAGGATGAAGTTTCATTGCCAATTCTCTTTCTCGAGATGACAGTAAACTACCGCTTGGGAGATGGACGACGATTTGAAAAAGGTGAAGAAGGACTTGTAAACCTATATGAAATTGAAAATTTTGTTAATGAAAATTCGAACGATATGTAAATTATACTATAAAAATTAATGTATTTTTCTTTGTTTGTTGTTTATACGTAAATAAATTGAATTAAAAATCATCCCTTTTTTATTTCATCTAGAATAATACTTAAAAGAAAAATAAATGACTCATTAGCTCAGTTGGTTAAAGTGTCATGCTAATCATTAATATCATAAGTTCAAATCTTAGATGAGTCATTTTTTTTCTTATACCTGATAATTATAAGCTTATTTCAAACCAAAATAACAAAGTAAAGAAATTTCTAAAAAGTGTAAAACTATTAAGCAAAGACAGCGAAAAAAAAAACATTCTACCGAAGAAGAAGAGATCAAAACTACTGATAAGCGATACGCTAGGTTAGCGCACCCCTCGTACAAGCCAGACAAGGACAGCCTTGGCTAAACAAGGATAGACAAACAGCTAGCGAAGAAGAAGAGATCAAAACTACTGATAAGCGATACGCTTTTCCCAGCAAACCCTTCTGGTTATTGGCGATCTCTTCACCATCTACGTCTAGCCAAATTGTCACTTTTTGTCAACTTTGTCACACCTAAGATGTCTCTTTGTCACCCTAACCATTGTTTGCGACAATTTTTTGGTGACAATGTGACAAACAACCCTCTAGGCATTGATGATGTCTTCTGCAAGAACTGAGGACCCCCCTATTACGGTGGACAGTTTGAGGGACATGCCATCGAAGTGTCATATCATCCCGGTAGCTTAACTACTTAGTGTGTTATTTTGCTCAATTTCTAATGTGAATTGTATAGTTGGTTCTTTGTTATTGATGTCGTTTAATAATTCATGTAAGTCTTCAAGAGAGTGTTCCCAAATAGTGAATATATTGCCGACATAAGGCAAAGTAAAGGTTTATTCACTTTTGTAAAAAATTATTTGTACTTCAAATCTTGTATGAAAATGTTGCTCAAGGCTGGAGACAAGCAAGAACCCATGGCCATGCCAAAATCTTGGTAGAAGTCATCGCTGAGTTGAAAATATGTTGTTTTCGTACAAAATGTTAGTAATGCCATTAATGTGTCAATGGATAATTGTGTGCGTTCCTTTAGTTACAAGTCATGTTCTAATAGTTCTCTCACAATAGGCAGTGTTTTGGTGACAGGGACATCATTGTATAGGGTTACAATGTCAAAACTTGCTAGTGTGAAAGTATTTTGTTATGGTATATGGGATAATTTGTCTAAGAAATGTGCATTGTTTTTAAGAATTGAATTGGAATTACCTGTAAGTGGATGAATAATCCGAAGAAGAAATTTTGATTGTTCACTGCAAGGCGAATTTATTGAACTGGCAATTGGTCTTAAAGAGATGTTGGGTTTATGAATTTTAGGTTAACAATAGAAATGTGGAGGCTAGGAATAGTGTAGAGTAACAGTTCTACGTTCTTGTTCAGTAAATTCATGCCTGTAATTGTATAGTAATCGGAATATTTTGTTTTCAGTAGAACTTGTTGGATCTTTCTTTAATTTAGTGTACTGTCCTCGTGTGATTATGTTATGAATTTTGGCATCATAGTCATTTTTATTTAAAATTACTGTGGCATTGCCTTTATCTGCAGGTAAAAGTTTTATAGTACTGTCAATTTTAAGGCTTTAGGTGCAAATAGTTCATTTTTAGAAACATTATTTTTGATGTCTATAGGTTTTTCAAAACCAATTTTTGCCCTTACACGATATTCTTGACCTTCACTAATGTTTAATTTACTAGCAGATTGTTCTATAGCACTGATAGTATCAAATTTTGGGATGGATTTTGGATTGCAAAATTTTTTATAAAACTGAGGTTTCTGAAATGTTTAATTCTTTATCTAATAAACTAATGACATTTATTCTTAGATCAAATTGTTTGTTTTGTACATTATTGTTTGGTATATTATATTTAAAAGAAGCTAATTCAATTTTCGTAGTGTATTTGTTTTTGTGATCTGAATTCGTTGTTATACCTTATAAGGGTACTGTTTTTAATTCTATTAAACTCGTTTTCTGGGATACGATAAGCAAGGAAATTCTGTATATACCCTATATCTTTTTCTAGTTTAAATTTATTGAAACGAATATTATTGCGATTTTTAATACAAGATAGGTAGGTAATTAATTTGATCTCAATAAGAACTGTTAATTGTAATTAATTTGTGTGTAGTAACAACTGTGAATGTCTTCTAAATGTTGTTTGTGGCATATTCTTGATTACTTTTATGTTTTTCTTGGGCAATAACACCACAATCGAAATAAAACGACGTATATTGAAGGAAAAACCAAACGTTTCAAAGTCTATTCTGACTTCGTTGTCAATGGATTTATATTTATTGATGTAAATTTCAAAACGAAAATTATTATGACAATTAAATTGACAGTAGAAAATTCGTTGTTTTTAGATATACAGGTAGCACAAAAAATTCTAAAGATCATGTATTATAGTTAAACAGCTTTCAAATTAGAAAAATTTGAAAGAGTTGTTTTTAGAATTTATAAGTGGCGTTCCTTGGTACGACTTTGATATAAGATAGCGCATTCGCCAAAAATGCGATCAAAGAATTCTATTGTATCAGTGATCCCATTAACGTCATAAGAGAAAACCTGGGAAAAAACATTATGAACTATCCCGATACTGGGTTGTTCAATAGGAGGTTACCATTAATAATTTCTTCCTTAATTGTCGGTAACCAGATACGATTAAATTCTACAGAAGTAGAAGCAATACAATCGTCTTCATTCAAAAGAATTAAGGCAGACACTTTTATTTTTCGTTTTGTGTTATGTTGTTCTTTATGAAGTACAGTTGAATTGTCAAATTGTATTTTATGGCCTAGGTCACAAGAATGTTCACTATTTTTCGATTTTTCAAATTGTCGTTTCTATATGTAATTCTGGTGTTCATTTATTCGTACGTTTAATGGTCTCGATGTTTCTCAAATATAAAATTTATTGCATTTGCAAGGAATCTTGTATATGCAGTTTTTTGAGTTCTGAATTTGTTGGTTGGTTTTGTTTTCGATACTAGAGATTTCAGTGTATTTCTTGTTTGGAATGTTGTTTTAACATTAAATCTGTTGCCCACTCTTTTCAATCTTTCTGACAGACCCTGTATATATGGTATAGTTGTAACTGTAATATAGTTGTCCTGAGTAGCAGTAGTGTTAACAAGAGAAGTTCTGGATTGATTCGGATGGTTTGTTTTCTGTTCAAGTCTGTTTAACTCTTTGTTGATAAATTTTGTAGGGTAATTGTTTCCAGTGAGAAAATTTTTTATAATTAGTTTTTCTTTGTTAAATTTAATATCATCAGAACATTTGGTCTTTGCTCTATCATATAATGCCTAATGACACCTTTCTTTACTGTATTCGGATGATTTGAATTGAAATTTAGGTATCTGTTTGTATAAGTTGGTTTTCTATAAATTTCTGTTTCGAATGAAGATTCTGTTTTTGTTATTAATGTCTAGGAAAGATAGTTTGTTATTTTCTTCAATTTCTAGGGGAAATTTGATAGTTGGCTTTGTTATTTATGTCATTTAATAATTTATCTAGTTCTTCATGACTGTGTTCCCAAATTACGAAAATATCGTCAACGTAACGCCACCAAACTAAAGGTTTATTTTCTGTTGATAAAATTACTTCTTGTTCAAAGTTTTCCATAAATATGTTACTTAACGGTGGTGACAGACCCATGGCCATGCCCAAATCCTGTTGGTAAAAGTTTAATTTCGATTGTGGTGTTATTGCCCAAAAAAAAAACATAAAAGTAACTGTGAATGTGTTATATATTGTACAATGTTGTGTTCTGTTAATTATTTTCAACATTTGACTTCTACATTGAAGTCAGCTTATATTTAAAAAAAGAGCGACAGTCATTTGAGACACAACAAGGGTGGCAAGACCTTCTTACAAAATATTTTTCCAGTCTCTTGTTATCTCCCTGTCTCTGTTTCTTTCACTTTCTGTCGTTCTAAGTATTCTACTTAAATATTTAAATATTATTTAGTTATGATTCAAGTATTAATCCTACTGTGTAATAAGGTTCTTTATTTAAATATAAGTGCAAGTTATCATATATGATGTGTAAGTTAATCTTTTATTATCAACATATGAAATTTGTTGGATTATAATAATTTTTAGCTAGTCGTTTTCTGGATGATAGTTTTGGGATCTCTGGTTTGTATTTTTCTCTTTTTTTTTTCAGGCGTAACACCACAATTGTTGGAAAGTCTGTATATTTCCAAGCGTTTCATGGTCAAAATCAGACCTCGTTTTCAATGGTAATAAAACAAGTGAACAAGAATATTTAAAATATTATTCCACACACAATACAAAAATATTTTTCCCTAACAAGGTTTGACATTACACACCTATACACCAATGTCGCTTTTGCCAAAAACGATTAGAACATGACTCGCTACTATTTAGTAAACAATTATCCATTGACACAATAATGGAATTACTAACATTTTGTACAAAAACATCGTATTTTTTACTCAACGATTCGACTTCTACCAACAAAATTTTCGCATGGCAATGGGTTCTTGTCTGTCTTTTACCTTAAGCAACATTTTAATGGAACATTTTGAAGAATAGTAATTTTGCATAAGAAAATAAACCTTTAGTTTGGTGCCTTTATGGTGACAATATATTCACTTTTTGGGGACGACTTACATGAATGTGAAATAAGTGTCGTGTCGGAACACACTCTCGGAACAAAGTTTTGTTTTGCATTCGAATAAGTGTGGGCCTCTGTTAGGTAGTTATTTGGTAACTAATATAAAAAAATATATTGCACTTTTTTAATTGAATTACTTTTTAAGAAATTAATTTTCCAGTTTACCAAAATATAAATGAAAAGCTACGCTCTAGTTGGTGTGTATTTTGATCAACGAGCCTGTCATGTATTCTTACACTGGCATTAAAAACAGATTTACAACTCGGGATAGTTAAATGCTTGTAGCAATAATAGAAGAAAAAATCTGTAAGAAGTTAACAATTACATAAACAACTACATAATTATTTAATGAGATACTTACTAACTGCAAGTATAGAAACAACTATGAGCAATAGAGTACATTTACGGCTGTTAGGTATCTACACACAACGTAACAAAGACAACCAATAACAATTACTTTTTATGGACACAAATTAATTTACAACATATGGAGTATATTCTTGAAGTAGATGCAAGCAATCATAAAATCTAGGATTTACTAATCCTTATCTGGGCATATTCCCAATCTTCAGAAGACAAAATAAACTGGGTATTAACTTCAAGAAAATAGCAGAAAAGTCATAATTCATATGTACTCAATAAGCACTTGTAATCGTTTGTAATCAATGCTTGTAGTGACGAATTTAGTGAAATTATTTTTTTATTACCTATAATAACTTTTTTAATTTTTTTCTCTTAAAAAAATAATTGGCTTGAAGTGCGAGCTGGGCTAGCATATTAAGGGTCCCTTACCAACTTCGAGTTTTATATTATAGGTAAATTATATATTTTTCTATTTTTCAAGTTTCAGACAGGTAGGGAATGGATGGTTTTCTATAACAACTTTAAGCTTTGCGGTTTAAATTTAAGAAAAAAAAATCACTCATTTTTCACTAACAGCTTTTTAATTTAATCTGCTAAATTTTTATAATTATATTTAACATTTTGTTAAATTAAAAAAACTAGAATTACAATTGTTGCTTTATCTGATAAATAAACTTTCTGTCAAACACTATTAAGGCTTAGTAGTTTGGGTGATAAAAGGTAAGACGGTCAAATTTCGGATAATAAATTTGTAAACTTTTTAACAAGTTATTTTAAAAATTCAATTGTTATTTTTCATTTAAGTTTATAAATTTCCCCTCACCCAAATTGCTATAAAAATTTGTGCTCTACTTTTTATATTTTGAGTGAGACCCTATATTTGAATTTTTTGCGGGACTTTAGGCTCAGTAAGTAGTTCGAAGATATAGGAGGGAGTGGTCGAATTTTGTATATATTTGTTAATATTTTTTAAGAAAATATTTTATAAATATGAAAGAAAAATGTGGGTAGGAAGTTTAGTTAACGATCAGATTATGTGTTTTAATTTTTAGTAATAAAAAGATTTTCTTAGAAGAATTTGTATTTATGTTTACTTCGTGTTGAAATGTACAAAATATAACAGTTAGAAAAACCAAGCCTGCTCTTTTAAATAAAATTTGAATAACATTTTAGGAAAATATAAATAAAAATAGAGATTCAAAGTCGTTGAGATATGAAATAAACCAGGAATTCTTTTATAACCTAAAATGAGTCGGCACAATGTAAACAGGAATAATATGTACAGAGCTTTTGCGTAATGCTGAGATTGTTTCCTTAAGACCGTGTTTCGTCTCAAAGTCAGAAATCCTTTACTCCAGAACATATAGCCGCAAAACAATGCTTTCTTATAATATATTTCTGTAGTAAGCAGCCGGCTTTAATCTTTCTTAACGAATGTTTTTTCAGATTATTCCATTTCACCGAAATCATAATTGTTTGAAGTTTAAGGCAAGTAAACTTTCTACATGTACAAAAATTACGCCACACAACAATAATAATTGTGAAATCCAGAAATGAGCCCTGAATACGAATTCGCTTTTACTTCACTTACCAGTATCGCTCTTCAGCAATTTCCTGAAGAAGATTCAAAATACCGAGGGAAACTCGTTGTGGCCTACTAATTACGTTCGACTGATACATGTTAGAGCAAAACTCAAAAAATCAACCAGAAACATTTTTCACATTTTTGGGCTGATACAGTTTTTGTGGGGCTGTGTTAGCGATCTTACGATATCACTGGGCGGTCTATAGTACATACCAACTATTGTGGGCGATATACCTGGTGATCAGTATCACGTGTAATGAGTTATTAACGCAAATCTCAAATCTAGAATGGGATATTTTTCAGTATATCTATTACAAATATTGTTTTTAATTTTTTAAATGTTTAACGTTAACTAAATAAAACGTTACATGTGTTATTGTGATATTTGGCGAATTTGTAGCTAATGTTTAATTTCTTTGTAATTATTCCCTTTTTGGCTTATGATTATATAGAAAATGTCATTTATAAGTCAACAAAATGCTATTTTCCGTGCAAGAGGACACTTTTATTGTAACGGCACATCTCTGTAGTGCTATATTATTAAACAAGTATGGGTCCTATACATATTTGCTACATTTGTAGACGCGGATATAAAGACTGACATCTAAGATTTTCGAGAGTGTATATTTGCTATAGTCGTGAGTTAAACCATTTATTACTGAATATGCTGATGTAGAAATTGCTATTGAAACGATTGTACTAAATCGTAAACCTGAATAGGCCGTATGAGTATTATTCAAATTCTCAGAATAGTGAAAGTTTTCACATCATACCAATTGTCGCATTTAGCGCCATTTCTGCTTATATCGTTTTGTAATTAAGTGGACTGTAATTTTTAAATGAGGTGTTGATTCAAGTTATACAATTTTGGAAATCGTATAGTGCATAAAATGTTTCCAGCGCATAAATATGCAACGGTACAACTGACAATTATTTAGATAAATTAGGTTGACTTACCGGAAAGGAAAAAGGGTGCATGTAAATACTATGTGTAGATCCAGTATCTAGTCCCGTCCATAAAATGTGCACACAACGTCACGACCCGTAACTGTTATAGTTCGAACTGTTCGGCATGAGAGTCGATGCGAAAGTCGCCGTTGACACAATTCAACGACGAAATATGTGTTTTTTTCCAACAAATACATATAGTACAGGAAAAGAAGGAAAATAAAAGGAATTTAATTCCAGTAAATAAACAAATAATACATTCAGTCTAATGTATTTGAGTACCCAATTTATATAACCCACAAAAAACTAAATAAATATTCGCCAAATAAATAATGAAGACGAAACACCAAATCAATATGAAAGCATAAATATAAGGGTCAAGATACTATTAAATGCCCACCTTTAACTGCGATTTGTTAAAAAATATGGAAATTTAACTATATATGCGTTAATGATCTTTTGTTGATATAGCATGATAATCTATTAATCTATCACTTTCTGACATTTGTAGTGATGTTTTTAATGACCTTACCATATTTTTGGCAATCTGTACACGAAGTGGTCAAAAAATTAAACTACTGTGACTTTAATTGAAATTTTAACTTTATTTATAAAATTATACAATTAATCTCTTTTGTATGGCAATTTTAAACTACAGTAGTAGTGTTAATCTCCCATAAAATTAAATGACAAACATAATTCATTTAATTTAATATTTTTTACAGTTCGAGTCACTGCGTTTCCAACGTCAAACTAAAAAAAATAACTACTAAAATATTGACAAAAAAACAAATATTAATTCTAATTTAAAACATGAAAACCGTCTGATTACTTACTTTGTTACCTCAATTTGCTTAAAAATAATATACGATTTTGATTATTATTTATTGCACTGTATAGTAAAATACTGTTAAGTTTATAAATAAGATATATATATATATATATATATATATATATATATATATATATATATATTAATTTGCACTGTTTTCGCGTGGAAAGTGTAATTTACCAAAAGGGACAAGTTTTTAGGCATAAAAAAGAAAATGCAAACTTGGTGTTGTATATATAATGGCAATATGAAATTTAAATTAAAAATAATTCCCATTGAAAATATGACACAAAACACTGCTCCTATTCTGGAAATGGACCAAGGAAAAGAGCCAAGTGTTTAGAAAGAAAAAGGAGAATATCGGCAGATAATAAATCTCTACAAACATTTGCAGCAGCAAAATGAAATTACTAAAGGAAATATAATTATAAAAGATTAGTAATCAAGAAACATTTCGCCGCTCAACATAAAAGCCTTTGCAGCAATAACTCACCTCTTAACACCTTGCCTTGCTTCTAACTCTAATAATTAACCGTGAAAGCTAGGTTAAGGAATAAAATTCGCATGTTCATTACTTCAAAAAAAGAAGCTCATTATTATAGTAATTTTCCAGAAGCGATCGCTTTTCAATTTTATGAAGACGAACAAAGGGGAGTGCAATTACATTCTCTTCAGGAGAAGTCAAACTAATGAGTTTTCTGCGGCGAAATAGAATTTAATTAGGCTGATAATGAGAGGAAGAACTTGGAAGCGTATTTTGCCCTCTAAACAATTACTTAAGTTCTCTGAAGATGTTTACATTCGGATAAAGAGAGTTCGTAGTAATTCGCCACAGATATATCGGATATGTATGTGATAATATGATTCTCTTCATCAGGGTGAAATCAAATTTATTCAGAAAATTTCTTTGTAGTTTAATTAAGTATAAATTACACATTGTTAAGCCCTCCTTATAATTTGAATTCTAATTTATAATTATAATGACTATAATTTTTAAGGTCAGAAATTCAATACACAATACTAAACGACGGTAACGTTGTTGTTCAATGTGAGATAGTTGACGAAAAGTCCTCTATAATCCCAGTACACCTCCACCAACTCAGTGAAGTTACAAAAAATATTCTGATTACGGAACCAATTTAGGTTGAAACTGTGTAAATATAACAACCTCATCTGCAGGGTCATATTCGTATTTAATGTTTAGGACTTTCCATTACTGGTGTCAAAAATCTAAGTTAGGTTACGCCAGAAAAATTATCTTTACCTTGAAATAAGCTGGAGCCTCATTAACCGAAGAAAACTCGTTGACCCTTTCGAAACATGGATGATTTTTTGGAACAACCCCAATGATAAAAAGTTGTTACTACTTTTGTCTCAAGATAAAAGACTCACCTCAAATATATATGTGAATGCACTATCTTACAACAATGTCGCCTCTAGGGGTAGCACATATAAATTCTTTCTAGATCATCTAATTTAAATGAATCTTGAATATTACATACTATCTGGCCAGTCCCGGCTTCACACGGGCTAGACAAATGGGCGTATTTGATGTATTTATATTGAACATTTTTTGATTTGTTAAATTTCACATCCTATATCTTTTATGGCTACAAAGGCTTCTAAAAATAATTCTTTGAGATTTAATATGAACAGCTACACATTTTTGATATTTGATATTGCAAATTTCCCATTTTTCTTTTTTTTTTGTTACTTGTATTTAACTGCAATTTTTGATATTTTTTGCCTGTTTGATATTTTTCAAATTTTTGAAAAATTTCAAATTTTAACATTTTTGACATTTTGACATTTAGACATTTTTGATTTCATTAACATTTTTAATACTTCTGATTAAGTTTATTAATATTTTTGACATTTTCAACATTCGCTAGTTGAACAGTCTCGACGTTTTTGACATTTTTCAGATTTTTGACAATTAAAAATTTTTGACATTGTTGGCATTTTAGACATTTTTAACATTGTTGGGATATAGTTTCTCAATTCTCTTCCAATGAGGATCGGGTACACCTGCTTCATTTGTTGTTCCTTAAAAATCATTGAAACCCACCCCCTATTCAATAATATAAATTTAACAAACTTATATCATAATTCTCAAACCTGTATTTATTTTGGTCCCCTATCGGAAAACTGAATTTTCGTAAAATTATAAAACTCGCTTCTATTTATTTTAGAAGACTATGTATATGGTTACGAAATTGACTTAAGCCGGCCCTGGCTTCATTCCGATGAGACGTCAATCACTGGGTTAATAAAAATTTAAACTGGAATTTTCGAAATGGCGCCAAACAGTATTCTCGACGCTGGGCAGAAAAAAGTAGTACCATCGAGAACGACAAATTAACCTATATAAAGAGACATTTATTTCAGCAGTTAGTTAGTTTTAGTTTAGTTTAGAATCACCTGTTGGAAATATTTGATGTTTTACCTGTAAATAAAATTTTATAGAAAGAGACAGTGAATATTAGTTTTTCAAAATAATTAAAATGAACCTACGGAGTTTATAACAATATCAAGAGTTACACCCTTTCTAGTTTCTATTCAAAGATATTGATATTATTTGCAACAAACAGTGACCCCAATGACCCCATTTAATAATTAATAAATTTTCCCAAAATGATAAAATTACTTCTATATATTTTGCAATACTATATATATTGTAATGGATTTAAAACAGACATGAGATAATACAAAAGTTTAGTAATTTGAATAAGTAAATGATTGGGGAAATGTAAATAAAATTCATACAAAGGAATTGCAAAAATCATAACAGATAAAGTTAACCTAAAAATATAAACTATGTAAAAAGAATGTTTCAAAAGCAAATTGTTGAAAGGATAAAAGGTGGCATATAAAGTTAGATAATCTATCATGCAGAGTGTAGTAGAATTTGGATACTTACATAAGAAAATTTAGGCAGGAAGTCACATTTAGGCCAAACATCAAAGAGGTTAAATTCACTTATGAAAATCACACTAGAGTTTGTAAAACAAGTTTAGATCACATATTAGGCAATGACAACACTGAATAATAACACATTTTAGATCAAATTTAAGTTTTGAATACATAAATTGTTAAATAAATAGAGAATTGAAATGTCAGAATTATAAAGACCGTTAAAAAACGGAAGGAATGATGGAACACTAAAGAGATTTACACCGTTAGAAAGAGCTTAGAGCATAGTTTATGAAAATTCAATAGTTCAAAAAATATTAAGTCTTAATTTCAGTAAAATCCAATTTTTTTAAAGTACCTGTTAAATGACTGGTGACCAGCAGGTTACAAGTGTCAAATCAAAATTTTTGAAAACATGATTAAGTAATTTAGATAAAATTTAGAAGAGTAAATGGTGTTGAAATTCAAATTAAAATTTGTTTAGATTTTTGCATATGATTTAGAACAAACATATTTGGAAATTAATAAAATAAATTAAAGCGGAAATGGAAATAGCAGGTGGCAAAATTTATTACATAAATAGGAAATCTGACATTGAAAGGTCCTCTTTGTACTTCAAGCGTCGACGAGAGCAGTTCAAAATTTCGTTCCTGTAAAATCACGTTTCCATGACAACAAGATAAATGATCTATGGTATCATTGAAATAAGTGTTCCATGTCAATTTCTGACAAGAAATTAAGTTGGAAGTTAATTTTTTTAAATTTTGAATCATCATTCTGAAATTGAGAAATTAAATATTCCATAAAAGTAATTATTTGAAATCCTTGGATGGAGAGATAAAATCAATTTTGTTGAAATAATAAAAGTATTGGTGCAGCAGTACACAAAGCAATTAAGCAGCAGAATTTAGTTTATAAACCAAAACAAATCAGGAAGCAGTATACTAAAACCAAAATTAAGGAAAAGGGGAATTCAAGCCAGACAACTGTGAGTTTTTGAAACATTATTTAATAAACAGATTATTGAAATCTAAAATCAATCAGTGATAGAAGTAAAGGTTTTTCTTTAAATTTAGTATAATGAATATTTGTGTTTAGAGAATTGAAATTTTGTGACAAATTGATAGAAATTTAATAATATTTAAGTAACCAGGAAATTTATTTTGTTTTAAAGGCAATATTATATATTAGAATTGTATTGTGGACAATCATTATTAATAAATTGTAATTTGATTGAGAATTTGAAAATTATTTATTAGTCATTTAAAAATCTTAAAAAGAAAAATAAAGTGCAAATATAATTTCAAAATTTTAATAGTGTTAGTGTCACTGAGAAGAAAGAGAGACTTATAAGATAAGTATAGAATTTATTTATTTATTAAAGATCTACAATTTGAACCCAAGCAAAAAAGACCCTGAGGTAATCTTACATTTTAAAAAATTCATTTATTACAGTCTTTATTAAATTGGCGCCCAACGTGGAGCTTTGCAATTATAAATGGCGACCAACTAAAAGGGCTCGAAAATTAGTGGATCTTATATAAAAAAATAAAATTGGAATCAAAACTAGTGTGGCATCAGAAACACATTGTTAGGTAGTTTACAATTTCATATCATTCAATTATAAAAGGCAAACAACTAAAGGGGCTCAAAAATTAGTGGGTCCTATATAAAAATTAAATATAATAATTGTCAGATTTAAATAAAGAAAGAACAAAATAAATTTCCTGATAAGGTAAATTGTGTGATAATTTGGTTAAATAGATAAGATAAAAGGTAAGAATATTTGAAATTATAAAAAATAAGTGATTTTTGCAATTTCGTAAAAACTTGGTGGGGTATTTATAAAAGTAAATAGAATTAAGAAACAATATAATTCAAAAAGAACAATATAATAATAAATTTAAATCATATATAATAATAAATAAAGAAACTGTGTTGAAATTAATTGGTTATAATGTATAAAACAAGAGATACAAAGTTTTATGAGAATCCAGAGGAACAGGAAAGGCGTAGCTTACCAGTAGACTCGTGTATAAAATTTAATGGGAGAAACTCAGTTTTGCATGCATGCGAGTTTATTAAAATTGTGAAAAGGCAATTTGGGCATATATAGGAAATTTCAATGAAGTTAAGAGACAAATGCGGTCACTTTTAACAGAAGGGGCTGGAATATGGTTCACAGCAACTGAAATGGACTTACATACATTTGAAGAATTTGAAAACGCATTCAAGGAATATTTCTGGGGAATTGATAAACAAATAAGGTATCGAGAAAGACTATACTTTGGCAAGTACAATCCAAAAGGAGGAAAAAGTATGGTTGAGTATGTTTTAAATTTGGTAACCCATGTAAAATATTTAAATGATCCCATGACAGAGTCTGAAATTGTGACGTGTATATCCCGTCATTTTGAAGAGGGTATTGTTGACACAGTATGCTGGCAAAATATAACAACTATGGAAGAATTTATCAAGTATATAGGAAGGATTCAATGGGTAAGAGAAAACAATACATCAAGACAAAACCCAAAAGAATATTATCATCATAGAAGTCAAATGGAGCAAAGAAGAATGGATTATAACAGAAGACAGTATAATAACCTTAATTTAAATAATTACAACAGAAAGAGATATAATAGTACAAAGAGTTTCACAAGATATGGTAATAACTATGGGAGATATCAAAGGAATGAAAATGAGATAAAGGACACAGGAAACCAAAGAGCACAACAACAACAAATCTATAAAAATTCACAACAAAAGACAGAAGAAGATAAGAAGGAAACAAAAGAAAGTTGGATTCAAGAAATGCAAGATTTTGGCCAGAAAATAACAAAGAAATTAGACAACATTAACAAGATACAAGAAGAAAAATCAGTAAATCTGATGGACAAGATACCTAGCAATAATATTAATGTAAATTCTAAAGATGATATTGAAACTGAAAGTCAACAAAAAACACAAATGAGAACAACTGAAGAGGTTAATGTACAGGAAGTCGAGGATAATAAAGTAAAATTTGAATGGCCAATAACATCACTTATTAAAAATGAACAAATATTGGAAGAACCAAATGAAGAAGTTCAGAAACCACTAATACAACAAGTTAAAGCACCAGAAAGTGAATTAGAAGCACAAGATATTCAAGTACCAGAAATGGAAACTCAAAGGGAACTCGTGTCTGAAGAAACGGAGCTCGATATACAGGAAACTGAAAACAAACAAGAAGGAAATCAAATTAAAGAAGAAATGGAGGAACAAAACATTCAAATGATTTCAGAGGAGGTGGTAGTAGAAGGCCAACCAGAAGAAACAAAATCAGAAGGAAATACAAGTATTGGTTCTGATGGTAATTTACAATTGATGGATATGATGAAGAGAATGATGCAAGATTTTAGGTCAGATATAATTTCAAGAATGGAAAATATGAAACAGGAGTTGAGTTTAAAAATGGATACAAGTTTAAAACAAGAAATAGGAAATGTAAATTCTAATATGGCAGATATAAGTTCGAGGATGGATAAAAGTTTAAAACAAGAAATAGGAAATGTAAATGTTAATATGGGTAATTTTCTGAAGGGAATCAACCAAATCTACTGGGTTTATAATTGAGCTATGTAAAATTTTTAGACGAGCGAAAGAGACTGAGTTAATATATTGTTGAGAGTATCTTCAATATATACGTAACTTTCCATTAAGCTTTCTTACAAATCCAAGACATTGGCTTGAAGTTCATAAAAAGCAAGATCTCCTGTAATGAACGCAATTGACTTCCTAATTGCTTCAATATTTTCCGAAAATATTTTCTCCTATGGCTGAAATTTTTGTATTGTGGTGTTAAGGTTCTTAATGACCGCAGTTGTTACAGATAATTGTAGTTTCATTAAGTTTTCAATTTGATATTGGTCTTTAGTAATTTTATTTATAGAGTCACTAAAGTATTCTCCGTCTGTTGCATCTAAGTTACCGGAAATAGATTTCCAAATTGATCCCAGTCCGTTAATGAGTCCGCATTTCTTTCTGTTAATACTCTAAGTCTCAGAGTCAGTGAAAATTTCTGTATATTTGATGTTAACAGATTTAGATATTTGCTTCAGGAGGCTTACGTGAGTCTGTAAATTTGATTTGAAGATTTGAATATTAGTTTTGTTGTCGCTAATAGTATCTAAAAGTCTGTTCAGTATATTGTCGTTGTTTAGAATAGCGTCTTGAAAGGGGCTTAGATCTTTGTAAACAAGGAGTGTCCATTTCTCATTAGAAATTTTAAGGGTGCCTTCTTCAAGGAAGAAAACTCCTATAGTATTGTTAGCCGGTGTAATGGATCACTGTTGAAGGTTCACAACTGAAAACAGTCCACCGAATCTGAAAAGAAGGGATTTATTCAAAATAAGGATTTAGTCTGTCAAAGTTAACTTTAATTATTCTGTTATTAAGGTCTCTCACGTATTTGGTAATAAGTTTTTCCTAATTGTAAAGGGTTTCTGGAGGCCTACTAGAAGTTTGCCCAAATATGGGTTCATAGGGCGTGAAACCGGTGGTTTTATTTTTGTGTTATTGTAACAGATGATGGCATAAGGGAGGACGTTAAATGGATGTTCGTCTGGATGTTCCGCTGTATTTGCCCTTATCATTTCTGCTATGGTCGCGTGAAATCTTTCAATAGAACCGTTTGACTCGGGATATTGAAAGCTGGAGAATGTCAGTTTTATGTCGTATAGTTGGCATAAATCCTGCATTAAAGTGTTATCAAATTCACGTCCATAGTCACAATGGATGCGAAGTGGAATTCCGTAATGTTGAAAGAAAATCAGAATAGTGTTTGCGACAGTTGAAGCTGTTTTGTCGTTTATGGGGTAGGCTTGCATAAATTTCGTGAGTTCGTTCCTAATAGTCAGTGCATGATTTCTAAATGGATATTCGAAGAATTCAGTGTTAATACGTTCTTGGGTGTTTCCGTAATAACAAAAGGTGCACTTAGGTTTTTCCTACAGAACTTTACCTTTTGGCAGGTTTCGCAGGATTTGATGAATTTGTCCACAGTTTTAATTAAGCCGGTCCAATTGTATTTTTCCCTAATACGTCATATGGTTTGACCACAGTGGTATTGTTGTATTATTATAGGAATTTCGTCTTCGGTAGGAGTTGTAACAATGTTTTGGCAGATTTTGAGTTTGATTTCTTTGTCGGAGAGAATGAAGGATAAAATTTCAAGAATGGGAAGTTCTGCGTTATTTTCTATGCAGTATGTTTCGGAGTCCTTGAATTGATCTTGGTTGTTATAAATAATTTTGAAAAGATGTAAGACGATAGTTTCGTTGTCATAGGGCAAAGGTACGACTAAGTACTTTCTATGCCTGACAGTCTTACCGGCCATGATGTTAAGAGGGTCATTACTGAAATTAGGTTCTTTTTCGAAAAAGTCATCAATAATTTTGTCGTGTAAGTCATTAGTTTTGTTTTGCCAAAAGAATGTAACTATGCCTTTGTGGGTAGAGTTGAACAAATCGATTAAACTCGGTAATTTTTTCGTCATCTTCGTCGTTATTGTCAGAATTTGCAGGTTGTTCTTAGTCAGTTTTGTTATTAACAAAAATTCAAACTATTCTCGGGAGATCTTTTCCCACAGGGCCTTAAGGAAGAACCGCTCCAATAGCAAAGGCACTAGATAGTAGTGAGCAGGAAGGGTTCTTCAAAGTTTATATATATATATATATATATATATATATATATATATATATATATCAGGATTGGGTCAGATACAAGGGCTTGCTTCAGTTCATTGCAATCTGCGTCAAAGATGCATTTGACGTCTTTAGGAGTAGTTTAGTTAGAGGTTCAGAGATCTTCGCAAAATTTGGTATGAAGCGTCTTTAATACCCAGTGAGACAAAGAAAATATTTGATGTCTTTCGGAGTTTTGGGTTGCGGAAAGTTCTAAATATATTCAAACTTTCAAGGGTTTGGTTTTACACCTTCTTGTGTGATAAGATGGCCATGATAAGCCACTTCTTTACGAAGAAATTCGCACTTATCAGGTTGAATTTTGAGGTTAGACTTCCGAAGTCGTTTAAAAACTTCTGTTAACCGGGAAATATGTTCATGTGTAGTCGGAGAGTAGACAATGATATCATCCATGTAGAAGAGACAAAGTTTATTCTGTATACCCAGAAGAATATTGTCCATCACCCTGTGAAAAGTAGAAGGTGCATTTTTTAAACCAAATGGCATACGAACGAATTCGTAATGACCATTTTCAACAGAAAAGCCAGTCTTAGGAATATCTTCCACTTGGATTTCCAACAGGTGGAACCCGGAAGGGAGATCCAGTGTCGAAAAATATTGACACTTTCCAAGTTGGTCGAGAAGATCGGAGATATTTGGTAGAGGATATTTATCATCTACAGTGAATTCATTTAAATTCCTGTAATCGATAACAACTCGCCACTTTTGTTTACCAGAAGCATCGAGCCTCTTGGGGACAACCATACGGAGGAGGACCAAAGAGTTGAGGAGTTGAGGAGTTCAGTTCTAATTTGTTGTCTAATAATCGAGTTTCCGTATATGTATTGGGAATCAGGATAGTCATCTGTATTGAAATTCAGAAGAGGGTGAGTTTCGTCGAGTAGTTCCAGTTTTAAATCGAAAAAGTTTTGCGCATCGCGTTAGCGTTGATGATGAAAGTTAGAAATTAGCCATTTGCGTTTTTGTGTACGAGTGCGTTTGGAAGTCCTACTCTGTCAATTTCTTGAGTTGGTAAGATGGCGTCGCTGTTAGAATGATCGCATTTAAATTTAAATCTTTTCAGTTCGTTCCTCAATAGTTATTTTGTTTTGTGTGGGTGTTTGTGAGTTAATATTTGGCTTAACACTGGGTGTGTCGGGTACATCAGTCAAGGCTTGATCGTTATCGGGAACTTTGTGTAAAGGGATGGTTTTAAAATTTGTTATTAGTTGTTTAGATTTTAAGTCAGCGATGCATTCATAGTGTTCAAGAAACTTTAATCCTAGTATGCCGTCAACCTCAATGTCCAAATCGTACATAAAAATTTTATGTGGGTTACGTGGAGCGAATGGGATTAAAGTAGATTGTGAGATGAGATTTTTTTCGTGGGTAATACCTTGAATAGTTACCCTTTCAGGAAATCTTTGGGTGAAATTTTTTACTGTGTTTTCCTTGAACATTGAGATACGAGCTCCGGTATCGATAAGAAGCTTGAATTTAAAAGAAGCGTCAAGAATGTAATAAAGGTTTTTAGAATTAACAGTAAGAAGGGGGCTTAAAGAAATAGTTGCTCCGGGAAGTTCAAATCTGGGTTGAGATCGTCGAGATTCAGGTTTTGATTTCGCACTACATTGTTGTCGAGTCGGGAGGTTGGTCTAGGCTCGGAAGCGCTAGAAAATCCTGGTATTGATGACTATTAAAAGGCTCTATAGGGGTATCTTCGAAAGTTTGTTCAACGATAGGATAATTTTCATCATCCTCGTAGTTGTAAGTGTTGCTATCCTCGGTATAGTAATTGTAGTCTGGATAGTGGGAATAACCATCATTTTGATGTTGGTTGAAGTGGTGGGTCCTTTGAGGACGGTTGTTTGGATATTCTGTATGACAGAAGGTCGAGAATAATTCGGGTTCATTTGAGACCTAAAAGGGGTCTCTGGAAGTTTTGTGGACGAAACTGTTGTCCTTGTTAAACCGGGGAAATATTTGAGGGGAAGTTTGGCCTTGTTGGTTGGTTAGGCCCAACAGGATTTGGCCTAAGGTTTTGATTGAATGTTTGAGAGTTGTTTTGTGCTTTCAATCGGCAGTTTACGGCTATGTGGTCTAATCGACCACAATGGAGACACTTAGATGGTTGTGTCGACTTTCGGACTAGGTTTGAGAGGAACAGATTTGTTTGTTTTCTGATCCTCGAAATAAGAAACTTGAAGCTCTCTTCTAATCCGGGAGTGTTCCTCTAGAAGGTCTTTAGGATTACAGGCACGTATAACATGACATAAGTGGGGTTCTAACCCCGTAAGAAGGGTATTCATAACCATTGTATCCACTAGAGTGGTCTGGGCGTCTTTTTGATATGGACTAAGTCCAGCAGTTTTGTGGATACAGGAGTGTATTTTCGCACTCAAAACTTGGAGTCGATTATAAAATGTTAGTGGGGATTCGTTTAAAAGTTGTTTCAGACGTTGTAGGTCATGAATCAGGGAAGAGAGATCATGAGAATCTCCAAAGTGTAGGGTCAGGAATTGTTTGATTTCAAGGTATAATGATCCGGGATTCATTGAATTTAGCAACTGCGCCGCTTATCCTTTGAGTTTATTTTTGATACGGATCACTAACAAATATTTTTGATCTGCCGTGGACATATTATATGCGCAATTACACGCATATATAAAGGTTCCCAAGGAAATTTGGTCGCCCTCAAATTCGGATATAATGGAAAATATTTCCGTTACCCGATATCTCTCGGTTTAGGTGGTAACCGGTGTTGGAGAAGCTTGTGCCATTTTAATATTAATCGATATAATTGGAACAAGGGTGTAAAAATGAAATATTAAAAGGTATAGAAAATTAATAAACTGTAGAATACGTTAATGGGAATAACGATTCTTTGAAAGATAGAACAGTATGGTAACCAATTGATATAGTAAACTCAAAAAAATATGTTATTCAAATAAAAAAATCAATGAAATAAGTAAATCAAATATACCAATATTAATAAAAAGAAATCAAATAAATATATCAATAGAATAAAATAAATCAGTTATGAAATAATTTAATATTTCATTTGAATCAAATATATCAAAATATTAATCAAATTGATAAATATGTAAAATCAAATAATAAAATAATCAAAATTAATCAAATCAAATAAATTATATCAAATATTGAAACTCAATGTTCAATAAAATAAATCAAATAGTATTTACTTAAAACGAATGACGATTTACCATTACTTACATCAACAGGAACATTGAAAGCGCCGTGTTCTACGTTTGATTGCAGTGAGGACTTCTTCCAGGTTCATTGTTCCGTTGAGGGATAGGAATCCGCCGCTAGTTAGAGTACTCGTGTTCTAGTAACGTTAGGCGGATCCTACTGACTGCGCCAATTTGTTACATCACACTTTCAAAATTTCTCATTTTAAAAAAGATCTTATTTATAGTTGCACAATACTTTTAATAGAAATAATAACTTGAAAATAACAATAAAACTTTATAACAATAAAAAGACAAAATTACGTGTTAAACTAACTAGACAGACTTTGTAAGTAACAGTGAATGATGATTCAAGGCAAATGTACAATTTATAACCAAAGAAGCCTGACTAAGCTGTCGCAGCGCTTGCAGTACTCACGGCTGTTCGTCTGCAGGTAACTGGAGAAGACACGTGTATGCTGAGTCAGCTGGGAACTTGTTGCTTGGTGTTTTCATATAAGTGGATGGGATAACTTATATAACATATATATATATATATATATATATATATATATATATATATATATATATATATATATATTGTAATGAAATTAGCCCTCAGCTTAAGAGAAAGGACTAAAATAAACAATTTTCAGAGTCATTTAAATAAGGCACAGGTAAATACAGGCAGAGTTATTCAGAAATAACACTGAATAAAGTAAAATAAAAAGAAAATAAATCAAATCAGTTAACTTGCAAAGAAATCAGTACTTATTGTGTAGAAATTCACCAAATAAGAAAGTTTCAAAAGTTTCTCTGAAGAAGTGTATTATTGTACCTTACTAAAAGTCTTAATGACAAAACTATCTAAAGGGATAATTGATACAGAACATGCAAATTAAGTAAAAAAGTATAAAATAGGATAAAGACTTACTGTGATTTAGTCCATTTTTTTGTGAATAAGAGTAATTTCAATATTTATCTGCATAAGTAAAAAGCACAGCATAGCAGTAGTAAATAATGCATCACAATCACCAGAGTAGTTTGCAAGTGTAATGAACTAGCTAAAAAGGTAAAATAAAGTTAATAAAGCATAAAAAGTACAATACATAAGGTAAAAAGGCAAGCAGATAAGTAAATAATGTGAAAATAAAAAGTAGGAGAAAGCTGCTTTAGAAAATTCATTTAACTAGACAAAAAGATGTTGTAGTAGATTATAAATTAGGTAGTTAGTAAATTTAAATTGTGAACAATCTAAAAACACTTAAATAAGAAGTGCAAAAGGTGAACTAGAGCAAATAAAGACAATGTAAAGTGAACCTATAGTGAACAAACCAAGTAATAAGACAAACATTCTCAAAGAACTAATGTGAACATTGTACCAGGGAAAACTTCATTTAATTAGGAAATAAGAAAAGATATCGATAAGAAACTGTTAAATAGAATTAAGGTATAGTGTAGATTTAGTTTGAAAATTGAAACAGAAAATGGTAGATTGAAATAACATCAAAATCTTAAGCAAAATAGAGCTATAATCAATAGAAAACAATGTATACAAAATTAAATCAGCTATAAAATGAGATAATTTTGAAAACATATAGTTAAAATTCAAAATTAATTCAAATTGTTGATTAAAAATTTCCAAGATCGGGTTGGCGTTTACCTAACAGCTTGGCATCATCGATAGAAGATGTTGATAGATGATAAATAGAGGTAACACGCAAAATTCGTGAGTCTGCATTTTTCCGTCGTGGAAGATGTTTTGTTCAATCCCACATTCTCTTTGAAAAAATCAAGTAGCCATGTAATGTGAACTTTAACGCACATCATAACCAAGCTTAGATCATTTACCATCTAGATATAGCCTGTCAAGCATAAAATCATGGCAACGCTAGAAAGAGAGGACAATAGAGAGAGTAAGAGGCTATTAAACTTAGTGGGTGGATGGTGGGTGGAGGCAGCCAATGAACAACATGCTTTATTGGAAGCAATTCCCAACCGAGTGAAATAGCCTCTTGCCCTCTCTATTGCCCTCTCTCTCCTTAGTCTCACCACGACATTTGTGCACTGCAGGCTATCTCTAGAAAGTAAATGCTCTCAGTAACCAAGTGATATGCAATACACAAAACAATCTCATGAAAATGAAGTGGTGAATGACATTCCAAATAAAAAGGAATCTGTAAAAATGGATAAATGGTAAATACAATATGAATTTTTGAAAATAATATGGAATTCAAAACAATTATATAAACAAATTGTTAATTTAATGAAATAATGCAGATAAGAAGAACACATAGACAAAAATGGAATAAAATGTCTGAAAAAGAAAGACTAAAGACCAAAGTTAATTATGGTAATGAATTCTGTAATTTTTAATTTGTATATAGAAATGATAAAAAATGTAATGAATGTTTATTTATGTATAATTAGTTAAGGATCTTAGTTAGATAATTTCAAAAGAGAATTCTCGAAAATAATGACTAATGAAATGATAAGATTAACAGAAAAGAAAGATTTGTTTGATATTTAAAATAGTTATGAATAAAGTATCTTGTAATTGATTTGTAACAAGTGAATTTTTTTAAAAAGAAAGAGTAAACTGAATACAGTATAATATTTTTGAAAAAAAAAACAAACTAGAATGAAATTTAATAAATCATAGTTGAAAGAAAAAAAATCATTTAAAATAAAATAGTAAATAAAAGAGTAAAATTACCAACTGAAATAAAATAAGAGAATTTTAAAGTCTATTTCAAAAAGTAAACAGTTAAGTTAATGAAAGTGTCCTCAAAGAAAGGAGCTGTAGTAACCAGTTGAGAAAATAAACCGTAAGTACTATGATTATACAAAGAAAAAAGGTAAATTGATTAGATATTTATTTAGTTGTATATAAATTTTGAGTTTCAAAGGTTGCTTTTAAAGTAGTTAAAGATAATATAAACGATACAAAAAAGCCTGTCTTTTTCCAATCCATAAGCCGGATGAATAGTTAAAAATGAAAGTAAACCCTTTGAACATGCAAACAAAATTAAGTTTTTTAATATTCTTCATTGAAATAAATTGAGATTAAAAAGTAAATTAATAAAATAAAAATAAAAAAAATTAAATAATGTACATTTACAATTAACCATTGTAAATTGGCGCTCAAGTGTAGACACAAGTAAGAGAACATATTATACCGTTGTACATATAAATAATTTATTAAATAAAAAAATATTGGGGGAGGTCATTATAAATTGGCATCCAACGAGAAGGCAACACTCAAGCAAAAACCACTATAATATATATATATATATATATATATATATATATATATATATATTGAAATGAACTAAACACGCACAAATAAAAATCAAAAATACCTTATACCAGTAGCAAAATAAATTCATAAGTTCAATATAATAAATCAAATCCAATATTAAAGAACGCAATAGAAATTTTATAACGATGGTTCTATAAAGTATAAAAATACGAAACAAAAACTTCTAATACAATTCAGATACAATAATCGCATAGAAATAGTTTAATAATGAAGCCAGACAATGAACTGATGTTTTATAAGGAAAGAACAAATAATTTATATAGGCAAATATAATATTTTGAAATCAAACACAATTGACATTTATGAAAAATTTTATGAAAAAGCATGCAGGAGTCTAGATATATAACAAGATTCTATCTAAGAGTGGATGGATGAATACTAGTTTTTTACCTTTTATTCGACGATAACATAGACTGTAACTGTTAGCACATACCTAGAAAAAAAATTATTTTTAGTTTTACTTCAAAAGATTTATACTCAATCCATAATTGGACTTCGAATAATTAGTCAACCAGTAAAGAAAATTTAAATAAATAATTTTTAATAATCGGCTCAAATGGAGAGAAAAATATACATGAACATGAAATATGACACAATAAATTTTATGCTTCACAAATGATAATATGATAACCACAAGAGTCATAGAGCCACATAAGAGTGACGATTACTTTATTTTTAGAATTTAGAGTTCCATAAAATCTGTTGTAGCAAATCATTACGAACTAAGTCAGTGAAAGACAATGTAGCAGGTAAATAATGGATAGGATTTTCCAGTGAAGATCGTTAGAAAATATAAGCTGAGTAACTGTCAAATTAAATTTTAGTATTATTGTGTATCTTGTTAACTAACTTTAAAAATGATCAATTTTTCGTGTATTCCACCGTGAATTTCCTGTACTATCTCCTTTACAGAACATAAGGTGTATTAGATCTTATACAAATCGTTATATATACCCAGTTTGCCCCAGTTTCAGAGTTTGTTGAAGAAAAAGCTCAAAAAGTGTGAGCAAGGTAAACAACACTGATAAGATTTTTTAGAGTTTGAATCAATTAAGTGACTAAAAATAAATCTCTTTTATTCATCAAAAATTCACAATAAATAGTTCACTATTTATTTTCTTAGGCTATATACACTCAGTGACTCATGTTTTCGCTCCCTACTAACTAGCAGACCGTTGTCTTATGTTTGTAAACCTCGCACTTCCTCTAGAATGTTTCATCAATAATCCTGTTTTGTAATTCTGATTCGTGAATGGACTTAAATTTTACCATTAATCATGTATCCGAGGAAATGTTCTTCTTCTTCGTCTTAATATTCTTTGCGTTGTTGTGACATAATTTTTGAACGGTCCTATAGGTCCTATTTCATAATAAAGGACCTCAAAAATTACAAACCAACGTTGGCTTATTTTGTTATTTTTTTCTTAGTCCCTAGAAATTATAGATTTGAAAATTTTATAAAAAAATCTATTTATATTCTTTTTATTTTATATATTACGTAATGCTCTGGACAACTATTTTTCTATGATTAATATTGATGAGGCCCTACCCGCCCGAATTTCCAGCGAAACAGTTGATTTTGCATAAATTCTTTTATATCTTTTAAAGTATATAATTCCTCCTTTTAATATATTGGTATTACACTCTTTTAGTTAATAGATTACCTGATGCCCATGATTTATTTTTCAATTCAATTTCGACCTTTTTTCGTAAATTAAAAATATGATTCTGTATATTTAGAATAAGTTTTCGAGTAAGCAGTTTCGTGATAAGGGGGAAGAAAGAATTACAGATTTGTTTATTTACATTATAGGCTTATATTTATTCACCTCTTTAATAAGTCATCAAACACTGTTTTCTGGTGAATGGTATCTGTGGCATTTCTACTAAGTGTCTATAGACTTTTTGGTAATAACAACACACTCCAGAAAGAAAATCTGTATAATTGAAAATTTCCCAACGTTTCATTGTTTAAATCCGACACCAGTTTAATCGCAATTACGACAAACTATAAAACAAACGTAAAATTAAATGCACATTTACAATTTGAAAATTTTACACAGACTTTTCCCGGAATTAATATCAAATTTCATCTATTTTCGTACAGTAATTTCCAAGCAAATAAACTGGGAAAGATGTCAAGAAACATGAGTGAACATACGTGATTCTGTAAGACGTTCAGATTGCTACGATATTATTATGTTCTGTCTGTTAATCACGCCAAATAATTGAAACGACTATAGATAAATAAAAAATGTTCTTATTTCATCACCAGGGGCGGCAAAGTCCTTCAGAAAATTATTACCCAGAAACTTCAATTGAACATATAAACCGAATAAAATAATAAGACAAGGGATAAACGCTTCGTAAATGAATATATATGGTTTATTTATGCAGACCTCCCAAATTTATTCAGGATATAATGAACATACCAGCAATATTGGTAGAAAAATGTGCAGTTTTATAATGTCGAATAAAACAGATAGGCCATTAATACGTCTTTTATGAATTCATAAACGATCATAAGTCAAACTCGAGGAGCAATTTACGTCAATGTATAATAGAATAACGTTTATATCAGTTCCTCCTTAATGATTCTTCCCAATTCCCGTAATAGGATTTTCGTCCGTGATCAATTCGACACTTTAGCACAACGGGCGTGTCGGTGAGAGCACTTTTTCAAAGTAATCAGTAATTCATGCTTCCAAGAAGAAATTAATATTATTCACGGTATAAAGCTTTGATGATTAGAGATAAAAGTTTTTGAATTCAAAAGAGTTTAAGATTACTCATCGGTATATCGAATATCAATTAGTAAATAGTTACCGTACCAGTAGACTGGCGAAAAATTTATTATTATTTGAAGATCATAATATAAAAGTACACAAAATAACCAACATTAACATAGATATAATAATATCTGTAATTTAGGCAGAGTTGAAAACAAGCTACAGCCTTTACCTACACAATTATTATAATTTTTCGATTTTTACTGCGTTTAATGTAAATGTTTGAGATACTCTTTATTTCATACCGTCCCCTAGCAGATTTAACTCCAGGCTTTTTTAACGTCTGTAAACAGTAGATGGAATTATTTATGATAGTCTCGTGCTTTCTCCGCGATTAGTAAACAGAACAGCCGAATGACGAAAATACAAATCTGTCTGTAGTAGCGACAAAGATGTTGCAAAAGATTCTTTAATAATAACTCTAACCAATTGCGATACTATAAATGAGACTAAAGATTAAAAATATAATTAACAAAAACTTTTCAAACGGAGGTCCATTGTTGACTCCATCAGTGAAAAGATCTTAGTATCTATCTGCAGCAACTCCAATAATTTTCAAACTGGTTAGGGATTCCATGACACCACTACTATCTTTAAACATGGTGCCACCCAGATCTGAAAGTACAATTACTTTGAAATTTGCAGAATCAAATAAACAACTACATAAAATTTTCAAAGTACCATCGTTATAAGTAGTAGCGACAAAATTGTAGAGGACAGGACCTACAATACTGATGATGAGGAAACTCCTAGAAAATCTGAGAATTCAAAATTGGAGATTGACAATGATGAGAAAACTTTAGCGGCCAAAGGTTTTGCTTATACAGGAGTTTTATCAGAGTCTGCAACAAGTAAAGAAGAGAGTATATCTTCATCTCTAATAGCAATTATTAAGCAAACATAAAAAAAATAACAATTGAAAATTCACCAGGAGATGTCTCACTCAGAAAGAAACCTAGAGTATTTTATCACGAAAAGTATTGCGACAAATCTCAATATATGAAAATAAGACCACTGGTACTTCAGCGTATACATAAATGCAAATGACTGAAATAAAAATATAGAAAAAGTAAAAGCAGTAATAAAACGAATACAGTCTTTACTATCGGGAAAAAAATGTTCAGATCCCTCCTAAAATGATGCTGTTCAAAATGTATGAAATTCCTCTGCTTGTATAATATGATTGTAGATTATTTCTCATGAAGAAAGCTCTGAGGAGAAGATTGGGGTGGAAAGGATGAGTTCACAAAAAAAAGAGAAACATTATGCGGATGTGTGATCCAGTGGATCACAAACACATAAAGAAGAAGAGGCAAACCTTGAAAAAGATTTTAAAAAATCAAAAAAGGCAATACATACTAGAAACTTCCGAAAAGGTGGTTGGAATAATAATAGTGAACAATGCAAAAGATCAACAAGTGGCCTACAAAAAATCGTTATATATAAACTAATATGAAAGTTAATGTCTCACGCAATATTTTCCTATTGCCTTTTCTAGCTATATCTAAACAGCTACAGGGAGTTTAAGATGGTGTTTTTTAATGCACAGACAATTTATGATCAAGGCTTACTTTATAGGATACCCGAAACGTACTGGAACAGCATAATAACTTTTAAGGGGTCTATTTTGAAGACCAGTGTATCAAGCATAAGTTATAGGACATATCACAGTCTACCTTATGGTACCTAAATAACCATGATCTTAATCATGACCTTGAGGAATATTTTAGTCACGTTAACTTTTCTAAATGGAAACCCGCAACAAATAGCACGAGTCCAGGCACTCACACTAAACCTTCATTGAAAATTACCTTCTCCCATTAAATTTGGGGTCTCTTTTGTCAAATATATTGTCTATTAGATTAAATACTTATAGAAAATTTCGATTCGTCAGTAAATTGTTGTTCGGCGACAACATTCTGAAACAAGGATTCACAGAATACTATTTACGTTCATCAATTTTTGAAGGAACGTGTACTTGAGTGAATTACACTGAAAATAGCAGACTTATGTCTGAATTGAAATTTTGAGATATTTTCTCAGCGAAATAGTCTATCTACTTTTACCATTGCTAACTCATTAGCTTCTTTTGTACCTATAAAAAACCATCCTGTAAGTGAAATATTTTTTTGGAAATTTTAGTAATGGTGTATATGTTCATAGATTTAAATCACAAAACACCATTTTTAGGACTTTTGTTTGTCTGTATGAACTCGCATCAAGTAAGAACTACCTAATGTATTTTGGAATGGAAATATCTTATCACTCCGTTTAACATAAAGGATACTTTTTATCAAGATTAAATATCTCTTTTTGACGGAAAACGTACGAACAAACTCAAATTAAGCAATTTTACCTATTTGAATGCTATCTGTCAGCCTGCAAATGCATAATGACAAAACTACTAGATGGATTTTGATCGAATTTCGTGTGCAGGGACTTTCGTGGCAGTGTTAAACTAGTACGCACAATACTTTCGACGGAGAGAAAGTAGCCTATTTTAAAATATCCATAACAGTATATCTAAGCGAAAGTGGTATGGAAATAACTTGAATGTCAGAAACTCTTACATTATTTTTTTCATAGTTTAACCCCAAGGAGATGACATAGGGTGAAAAGGGATATCCAAATTTGTAAGGGAAAGCTCAAGCTGCTGAAATCATTTTGATGAAATTTGGCTGGTAGCTAGCTATATATACTACTTTTAATAGAACAGCAATAAGACAAATTATATATGAAATAATTATTGAAAATGTTGTTCGCGGAGTAGCCATCGTTTTAAAATACAACACACTAATTTTTGCAATTTTTGTCGGTCTGTACATCTGAATACGTATTAGGAAAAAACTACTGGAGATACTTTACTAGCTGTATTATTATGGAGGATAGTTTTTACTGTGCGAAAATATCTCATTTCGATGAGCAAATGAGATTAATGGAGACTACGCAATTTCACCGATCTAAATGGTACCCACCTACTATCTCAAAAGCTTCAAAAATACATCGTGTTAAACATTTAGACGTCAAAATTGTCAACAACATCAAAACGGCAAAAATGTGAAAAGTGTTAGAATTATCAAATTTATGTGAAACAATAAAACAAATAATTGGCAAAAAGTGATCGTAAGTTACAAATAGGAAGATTTGACTACCCTGTGCGAAGTGGAGAGGAACACCTAGTTAATACTTCTATTTCTGTATTAAGACGAAGTTCAACATAAGCCAATTATTAAAAATAAGGATAATATCTATTGGGTAACCCGACAGCATATAGTGCATTTTTAAGTCAGGGTTTCAAACTTCTGTTGTGCATAGAATTCATTAAAATAAGCCAAAAAGTCCCTATTAACACGTGCCCTAAAATGCACGCTCAAAAGGGCTCAAACAAAACTGTTTTTTCTGTTATTGACAAATAGTCGAAAATAAATAGAGAAAAATGTATAGGTCTTATATAAATAACTTTTTAAGTTAAACATGTGCTACCTGTTTTTCGACATGCAAATCATAAGCGTCCTATTTAGGTTTAGGTTTTCGGACCGTATTTTTTTTATTTCATTTTTTTACAATTTTACAATTTTCTCTACACATTAATAAAATTTTAACAATTTTACTTAAAAAAGTTATCTTTGTCCAAATCGATATTTTTTAGATTTAATAAATAATTTAGGGCATAAGCTAAGAATATAAAATATAGAGTTACATTTACCAATGAAAAACTAATTACTGATTCAGGCTACAGCTAAATATGAACTAGAAAATAATGGGATTAAAATTAATAATAATAAATTAAATTACAAGATCTGCCCGAAGTGATGCATTTCCGCCTCGATTTTCGCAAACCTGTCGAAGTGGTTCATAGTCATTCGAATTTAAAGCTTGAACACACTGGATGCGAAAAGGATGAAATAGTTGTTCGCAAAGAATTCGCGAAAACCACGAAAAAATGTATGACTATTCCTACAGTAACCCTTGGATTGTCCTGCGCAACTCTCAATACATTTTCATCACTTGCGTTCTTACAAATCTGTCTCTGTCAAGAACCGTTTTCTCTTAAACGTTGATGAAACCGCTGAAATACCTGCCGAGGCGGAATTCTTCTATTCGGGTATGCTGCCGGATACAGCTTAGCTTCTGATGCACCTCCAATGGCATGGCCGTACATAAAGTGCATATCTGTCATTTTGGTGTTTTAATATCACTCCATTTGATGAGTTGCAGTAATGTTGAATACTTACATTTTGCAATCACCACTATCAGTAATTAATCATTGCAAAGCTCAATTGATCATTTATTAATAACTCAAATTTAAACTAAACGTTGTAGCAACGTTAGTCTTTTACTTGCCATGGCAAACAGATTTTTGTAATTTTGTAATTTTTGACTTAATAACTTCAAGAGCGGGATAATTTTCAAACTTAAATTACTCGAAAACCATTGGAAACATCCATTTGGACAAAAACAATATTTTTTTCCCTAAAATTGTTAAGATTTTATAAATCTGTAGAGAAAATTAAAAAAAAATTAAACAAAAAATAATACTGGCCGAATACCAAACTAAAGAGGACGCTTATGATTTGCATGTCGAAAAACGGTAGTACTACATGTAAAAAGTTATGTAAGACCCATACATTTTTTCTATTTATTTTCGATCATTTTTTCAATAGTTTTGTGTAAACCCTTTTAAAGGTACATATTAATAGAAACCTTTTTACTTATTTTATTGAGTTCTTTATACACTAGAACTGTAGAACCCTATTTTAGAAACAATCTGTATAAGCAACCTACATTTCTTGCAATTGCATTCATTTTCCATATATTAAAGACACATCTACTCGATCAGATCTACAAGACATTTTGGCACGAGAAAAACAAATACTTTTTTAAAAACTTAATAATAATTAAAATAAATAAATAAAGCTTTATTGCCCAACAGTAAAAAACTATTAACAGGGCAATATTAACAAATACTCGATAACTGTGATACCAAAAATAAAGTTACAAAGTAAACTAAAAATTATAAACTAAATAAAGCGTTGGCCATACTCAAAATAACAGGCAAAGAGTCTACATTTCCTACAAACCAAGTTGAAGTTTTGAGTCATACAAAAAACAGAAGAGTTTATGCCTAAGTTAGTTTTGTAACGACTATGCCTAAGTACCACTGGATCTCTGAGAAAAACGGAAGGTACATAGAAATTAAGCTGTGACAACAAGTTCACTGCGTCTATTTTATTATGCAAAACCTTGTATAGAAAAGTGAGCGAAAATATTATTGGCCTGAGCTCCAAAATTTCCACATTAAATCTATTACACATAAGTTGCTCATTAACTCCTCTATTGGGATAAACTCCATCAATTTCAAAACATAGATACTTAAGATACTTTCGCTGTACACTTTCTAATGTTAACTCCTGATAATTGTAAAATTGTTTCCACAAGATGGAGGCATATTCTAGCCTGGAGCGTACGAAAGAATAACAAAGTACTTTCAGAGCATCTATACTACGAAACGATTTACAGTTTCTGACAATAAAGCCATATAATTTACTAGCTTCGGCAATTTTAAGGTACATGTGTTCGTAAAAATTCAACCTAGTATCAAATCACACTCCAAGATCTTTAAATAAAGTCGCGCGTGG
Source organism: Octodonta nipae (assembly GCA_034190945.1). NCBI lineage: Eukaryota > Metazoa > Arthropoda > Insecta > Coleoptera > Chrysomelidae > Octodonta > Octodonta nipae. Next base: position 40,236,021 of record CM067223.1, on the reverse strand, counting down.
AAGGCAACCATCTCTTACCATATAATTAAAATTTAGACAAGCTTTCTTCTTGGTAAAAGACATTATTTTGCACTTAGACGCATTCAAATGTAGATTATTCTGCAAGCACCAGTCACTAACAACATTAAGATTCTCTTGTAGAAAATAGGAATCATCAATACCTGTAATCTCAACAAAGATTTTTAAATCGCCTTGTTAAGTCATCAATGAAAAGAAGAAACGGCAGAGGTCCCAGATTTGACCCCTGAGGAAACCCTGATGTTACAACGTATTGGTTTGATTTAAATCCATTATAGAAATCAGACTGGATTCTATTATCAAAATAAGAATTTAAAAAAGTAACGAGTTGACTACCGAATCCAAATTTAGCCAATTTATCGAGTAGAATACCGTGATTGAATTTATCAAAGGCCTTTGCAAAGTCGGTGTAAATAACATCCAATTGACTTTTATTATCTAGACATTCCGCCAGTTACTGAGTTTTAATAATGAGGTTGGTAACAGTCGATCTTTTCTTTAGAAATCTGTGCTGCGAATTAGAAATTGATGACATATGCAAGGATAAATGTGATCGTACAAAATCATCTCAAAAACCTTAGAAAAGTTCGACAATATAGATATTGTCTCCGGATTTAAATACCGGACATATTTTAGCTGATTTCGAAGTAGAGGGAAACGTTAAGGATTTTAATGATGGGTTGTATACGATACTGAGAGAAACATCCAGAAATCCAGCACAATCTTTAATAAGAAAAGACGGAACACCGTCATATCCAGATGTAAACTGAAACACAGTTAGCTCGGAAATAGTTAATTCCAAATTTACGTGAGTGATGATTGGGCCAACAGAGTTAATGTTTAGACTGGACTTCCCAAATGCACTCTGAAAGAAATCAGCAAAAGCATTAACAATTTCCTGTGGATCCGTAAGAATCCCATTATTAAATGTGATATTGCCAGGAATTCTGGATATACCTTTTTTATCACATATAAACGACCAGAATTCTTTCGGGTCAACCTTTCACTTACTTTCAAGATATTCCTTATAGGCTGTGATAATTTGTCTTTTCACCACTGCTATTAAATGTTTGAATTCTTTGAAATGAGTGATATTATGAGACTTCTTAAATTTCTTATGCAACCTAGCTTTTCTTTTAATATTATTGATTATGTCAGAGGTAAACCACTTGAGAAATATACGTTAGTGTGAATTAAACCGCGAAACATGCGCATCACAGATATTATACAAAGTTGTAAAAAAGCCTGTAAGCAAGCATCTACGTTAGTAAAAGATCTTAAGAAAGACCAATCTACACAAGAAACAGAGTAATATAACGAAGCACAGTCTGTTTTCCTAAAGTTATATGAATTAGAACATGGATTAGACCGAAAGTTAAAATAAGGTTCTGGAGTTTAAAAGTTAATAACTAATGCTGGATGATAATTATCTTCGGGAACTAATGGATTACAATCATGTGATACAGTAATATTATCCAAATTGGAGCAAACCAAATCCAATAACCTCATCATGGAAATTCTAACATCGTTAAACTGTTGTAAATTGTAAATTGCTAAAAAGTTATTGATAATTGAAGACTTTCTGTTTTGTGAATCGTGATGTACAAAGGCAGGTATATTAAAATCGCCTAAAATAATAATCCTTACACATAAAATCTAGTTGACCAAAAGATTCGAAGAATTGCTCAAAAGAATTCAAGTCAATATTAGGTGGAATATATACAACAAGAACATATGATGATTTATGCCAAAAATTACACCTAATCACAAGAAGATCGATCTCAGGAAAGCTGGTATCCATATACGTACAGTTCACAACACTTGAGATAAATCTGTTATTCACTGCTAAAAGTATGCCGCCGCCACTTACACGATCAATATTATCAAGCTTCCGATCTTTCCTGTAAACATTGTACTCCGTCAAAAAGTGTTCACTGTTGTTCACGCTTGAATTTAAGATAGTTTCAGAAAGAGCAGTCAAATCAAATTCGCAGTCCGAGACCGACGCGTAAATTGTATCAACTTTTGTTTTGAGGCCGCGAATATTTTGGTAGTAACCCTCCAAGAATTGCGGAGTGTTGGGCATAGTTAGTTTCCCACAATCTGAGGAACGCCCTAGATGTATTTAATTCGTAAATTGGTTTCTCCAGACTCTTCACGGTTCTTCAGCTCTTCCTTTAGTATACGAAAGGCATCCTGCGGTCTAGGTGTACGATCAAAGGTAATTGATGTAGGCTTGTTCCTATATTCTCTATGATTCCTTAGTCCTTTGACTTTCCGGATTATACTGTGAACAACATCTTCGCTATCTAATTTAACTCTCACAGGGCGACGTTTAGGCTGATCAAATTGACCAAGCCTAACAGGCTTAATTTCTGAAAGTAAATAATCGGGTGCAATCGCTTGAATAATACTTTCAACAGCAGACTTATCAGCATTTAAGCGATCTTGCAAAGATTCCTGCTGATCTTGTTCTTCAATACCAAAAATGATTATGTTGCACTTTCGCTTATTTCTCTGGTTAATTTCCTCAATAATTTGTTCGAACGGAACAGGTTCCACGGCTGATGAACCATGGCTAGTTTTTAGTTGCTGAATGTCATTCTGCAACTGCAAAATGAAGGCTTTCAGTCCTATTAACTCGTTACCGAATTCTCTACACTTGGAACATGACCACTCTAAACCTTTATCAGTGTTATCATTAATGACTTTCATTTCCTCTAGAGCGATCACCACACATGAGTGCTTATATGATTTATTGCAGACACAGCAGCCTATTATGAGGCTATTTTTAAAGTATTTATTGCAGCATCAGTAGATGGCATCTCTAATTTGTTCTCGTTATTGTACTTCAAATTTCTTTACTCAATAATAAGACAATTGGTACTATAAAACCAATCTAAAATGCTACGCCAATGCCAAAAGTATATAAAAAAATGCGAAAATATCTAGTGCCAATATAGAGGTTAGATGATGACACTAAATTGAAAAAAGCGAAACTAACTAAATCAGTAATCGTTGATACAGGATATAAGTCACGTGGATTCTCTAGCGCCTTAATAAACTTGTGCACACCACTTATAATTTAAATTTGGCCAAAAAACACTGATTTTGCAACTCTAAACATGGAGTAAATATAAACACTACCGAGTATTAATATATATTGTTACGAAATTTACCCAAAGCCGACCCTGTTTCATTTCAGTACGACAACAAACGCTCTAAGATACAAAAAAAAACTGTTCTCGAAAAGACTCGGCAGCGGAGGGAGTGATGAAGATTTGACGAGAATTTTCCATGCTGGGGTTATAAAAGAAGCACGCCACGATCGCCAAGCAGTGATACCGCGTCGACTAGCGTATATGAGAATGTATTGTGAATCATCTGTTTTAATGTAAATAAAGTTCTAGAAAAGTGAAAGTAAATATTAGTGGTTATAATTTTAAAATTGGACCCACGGACTATATAACATTTGGTGATCAGAAGTAGAGGATTAAGTACAGTTAAAATCGTAATTTGATTTATGGAAACTCGTAGTATGGAAAAGATAGACGAAAAAATTGCACAGATTCTAGAAAAACGTGACAAGAAGGAGAAAGAACATCAAGAAGAAATTCAACAAAGGTTAGTGAAATCTTTTGATGAGAAACTTAAAGTTGAGTTAGGAAATCTTGTCACTAATATCGATGAAAAACGTAAAATATAATTGGAAAATCTTGTCACTGCCATGGAAGAAAAACAACAAAATCTTGCTTCCACTATGAAAAGTGAACAATATAATTTAATTGAAGGATTGTTCTCGAAATTTGAACAAAAACAAGATCACATTGAATTAAAACGACAAAATGAATTTAAATTATTAGAAGAAAAACGACACGAAACTGAAGAGAAAAGACAACTGCAATTTGAACAATTAATGCAGATAATAGCACAAGTTAATGAAACAGTTAATGAAAGAATGCAAATAGTTGAATCAGACATAAAAGAAATAAACGACGACATAAAGATCCTAAAAAGTAATGTGGAGACTCTTGAAATCAAAGTAGATGACATCGATTCCATCCAGAGCCAGGTGAAATTTGAAATCAGTTCCATTAAAAACACGGTACAAAGTGAAGTAAGTGAAGTACAAGATAAAATCAGTGCCATCCAAAACAAGAAATCAAAAAAATGCAACAGGACTTACTGCGAGGAGAATACCAGCACACCGTGAGTACCAAAGGTTCCTTTAGTAAACCACCCACATTCGACGGCAGTTCATCTTGGCCCATGTATAAACGACAATTTGAGGCCGTGGCTACAGCTAATGGATGGGATAATCAAGAAAAATCTACTTGTCTGGTAATTTCGCTAAGAGGTCCGGCCCTAGAACTTCTCCAAAGCATTCCAGTCGATGAACAAGACAATTTCGACAAGATCATCGCCATCCTAGACAAACGCTACGACAATCAATCCTTGAACCAGGTATACCAAGTCCAACTGAGTGGAAAAATCCGGAGAAAGCCTCCAAGAATTCGAAGGAGAGATTAGACGGTTAGTTTACTTGTCCTAGCCAGACCTGCCTGAGGAAACGAAAAACCAGTTGGCCACACAGAGTTTCATAAACGGCATCAGAGATGTGGAAGTACAACGAAATCTAAGACTAAGTGGCGTCAAGAAAAGTAATGAAGCTCTACTTCGGGCTTTGGAAGTAGAGGCCGTCATGAACATGTCCCAGCCGAGGGTCCGAGCAGTTTCCTTCAAACAGGAAGAGTCAGAGTCACCATTTCAAGCGCTGCTGGCTGGTCTGAACAAAATATTAGACCGGTCACAAAGAACTGGCACCAGAGGGGCATGTTACCGCTGCGGACGGACAGGGCACTTCCAACGTGACTGCCGAGTAAGGCTACCGGAACGATCACCAACCAGGAGTAGCCAACATACCGACCTTACCAACCAGGGAAACTCCAACCAGTCAGCATAAGGGGGCGAATGCTGACTCACCCTCCACCAGCCCCCAGGACAGTATCCATCCGGGGATTTTGCCGAGATAGCGGCAGCCTAGTCAGCAGAGGCACCATCAATGGGCGAGCAGTTACCATCACCATCGATACCGGCGCCGCTGTGTCCATTGCCAAGTCCAGGGTTTTTGAGAGCATCAGAAATTCGGCCAGTTACCAATAACATCCAGCTCAGAACAGTCACCGGCGAGTCCATGTCAATACAGGGTGAGGCAGATGTCGTGCTACAGATAGGGGACAACATGATCCGGCATAGGGTCCTGGTAGCGAATATTGAGGACGATTTTATACTGGGAATGGACCTAATTAGCCAGCATGGATTTATGTTCGACCCGAGATATGATGTTCTTCGGTTCCTAAATGATGAATTTGTATTGACACGGCCCGTCAACACATCAGTCACGCCCATAAAAATTGTGGCAAAGTCTTCAGCTAGAATTTCCGGTCGAAAAGAACAGATTATTCATGGGCAGCTAGACAGCAATCCTGGGAGCTGCGTTGGAATGGTGGAGCCCGTACACTCAGCTCATGAGTACCTAGTTGGACGGGCTATAGTTAAAACCGTACGAGATATACCAATCAGAGTCCTGAATTTGTCCAACAACGACATCAGAATTGCCAATGGTCAAGAGATAGCTTGTTTCGAGCCAGTAGAGACCATCATCAATTCTGAAGAAGAGTACCAGACGTCGGTGAAGGAGACAGGGCCCGATAAAGAGTTCCTACAACAGTTTGCTGACCATTTGACACACTTGACACCAGAGAACCAGAAGAAAGCCAAGCAATTTATCACAAAACACTGGCAAGTTTTTAACAGTAAAAATGGAACCACCGGTCGCACCAACATCATCCAGCATCGAATAGATACCGGAAAGGCTCATCGAGTCCATGTTACAAAATGGAGTTATTGAGCCATCCATCAGTCCATGGTCTGCTCCCGTCGTGCTAGTTAAAAAGAAGGATGGAACCACCCGATTTTGTGTGGATTACAGAAAGCTGAATGACGTCACGAGCTATCCACTACCCCGAATCGATGACACTTTGACCACACTAGCAGGTTCCCGTTGGTTCTCCACACAAGACCTAAAAAGTGGATATTGGCAGGTTGGTCTACACGCAAACGACAGAGAGAAGACAGCGTTCTCCACCAGTAAAGGGCTGTTTCAGTTCACGGTCATGCCCTTTGGGTTATGTAATGCACCCGCTACGTTTGAGAGGCTAATGGAGTATGTACTGAGCGGGTTAACATGGAGGACGTGCTTAGTATACCTCGACGACATTCTAGTCATGGGTCAGACATTCGACGACCATCTGAAGAACCTGGACGAAGTATTCTCCAGAATTAATAATGCCAACCTGAGACTCAATCCGAAGAAGTGTTCCTTGTTCCAAAAAGAAGTAGAGTTTTTGGGCCACGTCGTGTCCGAGTCAGGAATCCGCACCAATGAAGACAAGATAGCAGCCATCCGTGATTGCCCAGTCCCCAGAGACAAGCATGAGCTTCTTGGGCCTCTGTTCATACTACAGGCGATTTGTTGAGGGATTTGCCACCATTGCTGCACCTCTACATCGGCAGACCACTGAGAAAGAGACCTTCCATTGAAATCAAGATTGCGAAACATCATTCAGGTGACTGAAGGCAGCACTATGTTCCAGCCCAATCCTAGCTTTTCCTACACAGTCCGGCAAGTTCATCTTAGACACCGACGCCAGCAACACCGGTTTGGGGGCCGTCGTATCCCAGGTGCAAGATGGTGAAGAGAGGGTGATCTAGTACTATAGTCGTGGATTCTCGAAACCAGAAAGAAATTATTGCGTCACCAGAAAAGAACTTCTTGCAATAATAAGGGCTCTAGACCATTTCCACAAATACCTCTATGGTCGCCATTTCTTAATCAGAACAGATCATGCCGCACTCAAATGGCTGCTGGACATGAAGACACCGGAAGGACAACTGGCCAGATGGATGGAGAAATTACAGCAATACGACTTCAAGGTGGAACACCGTGCCGGCCGGTTGCACAATAATGCCGATCCCCTATCCAGAAGACCCTGTAGAGCGGAATGCAAGCATTGTCTGAAGACGGAACAGCGAGGCAGATCCGAGTGCAGGCCAATGAAGACTGGACAACTGAACAGTGCATCCAGTCAGATCTTGTCACTCAAAATCAGAGGGGCACCCAGGCCACGATGGGACGAGGTAGCTAGATACTCCGGCGTGCTGAAATCGTTATGGGATCAGTGGGACTCTCTAAGAGTAGACAATGGAATGCTCAAGCGAGTTTGGGAAAGCGCTGATGGACGAGAAACCAAGTCCCAACTGGTAGTTCCGAAGAAAAAGGTACCAGCCATCCTGACCGAAGTACATGATGGAATTACCGGAGGCCACCTGGGCATGAATAAAACCCTAGACAAAGTTCGCCAGCGGTACTACTGGGTGAATTATTTCGAAGACGTCAGAGCTTGGTGCCGCAAATGTGCCACCTGTGCCGCCAGCAAAGGCCCGAAAACCCGGACCAAGGGCAGAATGCAGCAGTACAATGTGGGCGTCCCGTTTGAGAGAATTGCTATCGATGTCGCCGGTCCGTTTCCCGAGTCTGAGAGGGGGAACAAATACATTCTGGTCGCAATGGATTAGTTCAGCAAATGGCCTGAGGCATATGCGATACCCAACCAAGAGGCAACCACGGTAGCGACGGTGCTAGTAGAACAACTATTCAGCAGGTTTGGCGTCCCGATGGAATTACATTCAGACCAGGGGCGTAACTTCGAATCGAATGTATTCCAGAAGGTTTGCACGATGTTGGGGATCAGGAAAACGAGAACAACACCATTACACCCACAGTCAGACGGAATGGTGGAGAGATTCAACAGGACCTTGGAACAACACCTATCCAAGGTCGTCAGCAATAACCAGAGTGATTGGGTTGAGCATATTCCTCTATTCCTGTTGTCATATCGCTCTGCTGTACATAATAGTACAGGCCTGACCGCAGCCAGGGTCCTATTCGGAAAGGAGCTGCGATTACCATGCGACTTGGCATTTGGCTCCCCCGAAGAACCTCCCCAAGACATCGACGATTATGCCGACCAGCTCCGACATAACATGCTGGCAATACACGAATTAGCCCGAACGCAGATGTTGGCCACCAGTGACCGGATGAAGACGCGATACGACCTCAAGGCCAATTCAGTCGGGTTCCAGGAGAGGGACAAAGTCTGGTTGTACAACCCCCAACGGAGCAAGCGCACCCGCCTGGGATGGTCCATACGAGGTGGTCAAGAGGCTTAATGACGTCGTCTACCGGATCCGTCGAAACCCAAAGGCTAAATTGAAGGTGGTTCATTTAGATCGACTCGCTCCCTACCATGGAGGGGATGTTTTTGATCGGGACGATCAGAATTAAAGGGGGGCAGTGTTACGAAATTTACCCAAAGCCGACCCTGTTTCATTTCAGTACGACAACAAAAGCTCTAAGATAAAAAAACGGTTCTCGAAAAGACTCGGCAGCGGAGGGATTGATGAAGATTTTGACGAGAATTTTTCATGCTGGGGTTATGAAAGAATCACGCCTCGATCGCCAAGCAGTGATACCGCGTCAACTAGCGTATATGAGAATGTACTGTGAATCAGCTGTTTTAATGTAAATAAAGTTCTAGAAAAGTTAAAGTAAATATTAGTGGTTATAGTTTTAAAATTGAACCCACGGACTATATAACAATATCTACGATAAAGATATATGAATTGTTTTGATTTTGATGGGTAGCTAGATCAAAAACATCAGTTTGGTATCGCTATTAACGCATAATGGCATGGTTAAATTTATTATGAAATGGTTTAAAAAAATGATTCAATTTAAAAAAAAGATTTATTTATTAAAAACGATTTTAAGTAATTTAAAAGGCTATTACACAAATTATTTGCAAAAATTGTTTGTTTTTTTAATTCGTTTAGTCTAAAATCCTTAAATAACGAACATGTTTATCTAGAGATGGATTATAATATCACTGTATATCAAATCGCTACTATTTTTTAGTAGTGTAGCATTATTAAGAATCTAAAAGTATCAAAATATATAAATTGGCCAACTTAAAGTGATAGGAAACTATAAATTGTATAAAAGTATAAAACGTTGACTTTAGGCCCTTATTACTAGTATCAAATTTGATGTTGTAGCTCTATAAAAATAGAACTTGTCTAATAAATCCGTTGTCCTTAAAATATACATGCCTGTTATCGCAATTGTTAGAAACATACTTACTTTATCTACAATTAATAGTCATCAGCGGTATTTCGTCATATAGGTCAAAACACAAGTAACTTATCAGGGTGTAGAGGCTTTCACGGCCGATGTAAATAAATATAGTGTTGATTTTGGAGCAGTCTACAAATTATCAGCTACGCCAGAGCCACTGAAGATGACTGCCATTGTTTCAGACGATTTTTCCAGAAAACATTCCAATAAACCACGACAAAACAGCCCTGAAGATTACAAATTTCCACAAATGAGATTTGTTTCACAGTCAAATGATGTGTAGCTTAAGGGATTCTTGTAAGGGTTTACACCTATGGCAATCTCATTTTAACGAGTTTTTATCAAAATTTGTATTAAAAACTGATTTTAAGTCACGAATATTCTAATAAATGCTCACCTCCATTCATCTATCTATAGTATAGCTATGAAATTCGTTCTCCAGTATCGGTTCTCCGGTTTCAGTTACATTTGAGAATAAGAATCAGATTATGAACCCATTTTATTAGATCGGTTAGTATTCTGTGAGTTCTTGAGTCTAATGATTTTAATTACTTCAGTTTATAAGCAGGTCATTTAGTATAATAATTATATATTCTTTACTTAACAAGTATAATATATTATATATATTAATAATGATTTATTGATTGTCAGAGACAATAGCAGGCATTTTTTGTGAATACTAACCAGTTAAAGAATATTTGAGATAAAAAAGTAAACTATACCAAACGAATAAAACTTATAAAATAAAGTCTTCTCTGGTATTTCTAACTAAATAAATCGTTTAAGTCGTTCGCAGAATTTAGAGAAATAAGAAATAAAATAAAGTAAAGCGGGCCAGACTTGCTCGACCGGCAATAGAGAACGGACAAAAGTAAACAGCTTTCAAGTGTAGAGATAAAATGATTAATCTTTAGGAAATTTACTGTAGTGCTTGAGATAAAAAAAGTCAAAATAAATTTAAACGTAAAATGAAACAAATGGAATTATATTTTCAGTTAAGGGTTAACGAAACGATTAGAAGCATTACAAAGTGGTTGGAAGTAAGCCCTGGGATTGCGGACTTTGGGCCATTTTCCTGCCTCTTAAGCTTTCAAGTGACACTCCTTGAAAATGGGATAATCTAGGAAATTTATTACTTCAAAATATCGCAATAGGGTTTCTCTTTTATCAAATCCATATAAATCAACAGAATACAGTGACAAGTAAAGTTTATCAAATCCGTTTAGAGTTTTAATATCTGATCAAATAAAGCACACAAATAGGCCGTAAAATGGATGTAGATGTAATTTTTTTAATTCAATTTGTAAGCGTTTACAGAGTTTTGTGATTCACAAATTTTAAAAATTTGAACAGGGGCCTAACAAAAATACATTTGAAAAAGTGTCATTAACATTAAATAACCCCCATTATGAATTTCGTCCCCGGGGTATTTTCGAAGTAGCCGAAGGCGATTATTAGAACGGAAAGGGTCTCGTTAGTACCCGTCGCCCGGCATAGGGATTCTGTAACTCATTAAGATGCAAACGGAACTGATCATAATATTTTTGTTCTAGTTTTCCAACAATTACAGGCGTTTTTTTCTATTTATTTTCGAGCGCTTTGTCTATAACAAAAGAAAAAAAAAGTTCTGTCAAAGCCCCTTTGGGGAATATAACATCCTAAGGGTGCCTTTTATGCCACATATTAATACGGAGTTTTGTCTTATTTTAATGAGTTCTATACACAGCAGAAGTTTGGTACGCCATTTTAGAAACACTCTGTATTATATGATGAATGGTGTTTGCTAATTAGGGTTGATTTTTTTGTACTCTAGTTTATATTTGTCAGTATTTACTGTTTAAAATAAATAAATCCATAAGCTTTTATTTGCGTGTGCTTGGCATTACGTTAATTTTAGATATAAGCTGATTATATTGTGATAGTGATTGAAAACTTGCTAAAATCTCGAAACTTAACAAACTAGTCAAGTGGAAAATATTCCCCAGTTAGTCCGCATTTATGGCAATATTGTATGATCACAAAATTATATACTAGAAGAGATTGGAAGCAATTTTTTGGTTATGATAAAGAGATAACTCTCATAAAAATTTAACTAGAGCATACACATACAAATTTTTGTAATACCAATTATAAACACCTTTGAAGCCATAGAAGATCCAGAGTTAGACAGAGCAAATTTTATTAGTGGGTTATAGGTATTAGATATCAGTCCTGCAATGAAATTAAATCCATGAAATAAAGATAAAGAATTTATAAATATACAAGTGTTATGCATGCTCTATATAAAATATAATTAAAGAGGAGAGTTTTACATTATTTCATAACCAACTTGTAACTTGTAGTTTTGTAACATAGAATTTTGTTTAGTAATTTAAAAAAATAATCTACAAGTTATAACTTGTAAAGTCCAAAATATTAGGTTTTAAAAATTTGCACGTCGTGCACATCTTGAATACTCATATTTTGGATTCTACAATTTGTGAATTGTAGAATAATTTTGTTGAATTACGAAGTTGATTACGAAACAGGCCCCAGGTAGTTTATTTAGATAGCTGTAATGTATTTAACATATTTCTGTTAATCGTTGTTTTTTCATATCAAATGATTTTGCCTAGGTCAGGGAAAAAAAGACGGCAGTCATTTGAGACTGAACGATGGAAGAGAAAGCTTCTTACGAAATATATTTTCTGTCTCTCGTTATCTTTATGCCTCTGTTTCCCTTTCTGTGTATTATTCTTTGTAATACATATAAATTTTATAAAAACTGATATAATTTTCACTATTTTGTATTAATCCCAAAGTCTAATTTAGTTTTTAATTTAAATATAACTTCAAAGGAACATATGACGTGTAACATAATTTTTAATTGATTTTTTTTGAATTATAATTATTAAAACATATTTAATATTCTTGCAATATTATAAGGAGTACTCTTTAATTATAACAGATAAAACCACGGGACAACAGCTACTGTAATATAATTTATTCTATTATATAGGGTGTTCCTAAATTGGAGGTACAAAAGAAAAGGGGAGATTCCTTGAATAGTTTTAGGAAGAAAAAGTCCCATAAATATGGGTCCGCAAACGTTTCGTTTACAGAGTGTTAAAGTTTCAATTTGTTTCAATTTTTTTCTCATAGTATCTGCCTTCACAAGATATTCAAATGAAATTTGGCACAGATATTACAATTAAGAGTTTACACCTTGTGACATGCCAATTTTGATTGCAAATCTACAGGGTGATATTTTTTCGGGAAAACTGTCCACTGTTGTCCTTCAGAACTTTTTTTTGGTGAGCCACTGGTACTTTCAAAAATTGTAAAGAAACGCTTTGTTGTTATAGCAGACTTTATGTTCTCTTGTAGTTTTGTCGTATCTACTACCGATTTCGAGAATTTGAGAGATTTGAATTATTAAACTAGCAATGATATTGAAAGATTCGATAAACTGGTATAATCATCAAAAAAATGTATTACTGCCAGAAACGTACAACTCAAAAATTAATCATATTAAAAAAACTAAATAACAACAAAGGAACTAAACTACAGCAATTGTTGAAAATGTCCTCCCCCAACCCTTATACAAGCTTCTGTTCTTCTTCTCATAGACGATCGAACTCTTTCAAACACTCCTGGAGTATTCCTAATTGTATCAAATACGCCTATTATACGATTTCTCAGTTCGTCTACGGTATTCACTAGCGTTATGTACGCTAGAGATTTCAGATGGCCCCATAGAAAGAAATCTAAACTATTTAAATCTGTGGATCTGGTGGGCCATGGCTGATGTCCACCTCGTCCAATCCACCTGTTTACATAATTTTCCTTCAAATACTCCCTAGCCAAAAGTGAGAAATGAGCAGGAGCACCGTCGTGCATGAACCAAATTTCACGTCGCATCATAAGAGGTATATCATCCAATAACAAGTAAGACCAGTAAGTCGCCCTGGCAAGAAGAAAGGACCAATCAAATAATCGCCAATATTACCACCCCACACATTTAATGAAAATTCCTCTTGAAAATAAGCTTCTGCAATTTCATATGGATTCTCATCAGCCCACATGTGTTCATTATGAAAATTTATGATTGAAGTCGTTGAGAAACAGGCTTCATCAGTGAATAGGATTTGGCAATCAAAATGAGGATTGTTCAATAGTCTGTTGAGGTACCACTGACAAAAAATTATTCTTGGATGACAATCTCGGGGCAAGAGCGCCTGCAACCTCTGAATCTGATAAGGATAGAGCAAAGAATCCCACAAGATCCGCCAAACAACTTGATGACTGTATTTAAGGTAACACTATTTTTTCTTGTACTGGTTGCTGGATGTTCTTCTATTTCGTTCAGCACTGCCTCTTCGAGTCGTGGTGTTCTCACACTTCGTGGTCTACCTGCATTATTATTTTTTGCAGAAAAAGATCCATTTTCTGAAAGACGCCTGTGAATATTAGAGAACATCCGATGACCAGGCATCACTCTATTGGGATAGCGTTCCATGTAAAGACGCTTAACTTCTCTTGAATTACCATTTGCAAGACCATACATGAAATGCATGTCAGCCATTTCGGAATTCGTAAAATTCGGCATGTTTTGATATTAAAATGCAACCATCTTTAATTTTCAAAACACAGGAGTTTAATTTGATGTGTCAAAAGTAACAATAAATTTATTCATTCACCACAGCCTACTAGGTAGGTAACTAGATTTCTATGACAATTCGGAATTCAAAAATTTTTTCTCGAAACCGGTAGTAGATACGACAAAACTACAAGAGAACATAAAGTTTGGTATAACAACAAAGCTTTTCTTTACAATTTTTGAAAGTACCAGTGGCTCACCAAAAAAAAGTTCTGAAGGACCACAGTGGACAGTGTTCCCGAAAAAATATCACCCTGTAGATTTGCAATCGAAATTGACATGTCACAAGGTGTAAACTCTTAATTGTAATATATATTCCAAATTTCATTTGAATATCTTGTGAAGTGCAGATACTATGAGAAAAAAACTTGAAAAAATTCAAACTTTAACACTCTGTATCTTGAAAACGAAACTTTTGCGGACCATGTTTATGGGACTTTTCTTCCTAAACTATTCAAGGAATCTCCCCTTTTCGTTTGTACCTCCAATTTAGGAACACCCTGTATATTAAAAAAGGTATATGTTTTAGAACATACTTGAATAATAAAAAGTATCTGGGTGACCTACCGTCACTATGAATTCGAAATTTCACCAACTATAGACCATACCCTGTTGTTAATGGCAAAAAAACATGAAACAAGGCACAATTCTGAAATTTATAGTTAAAATCCTTGACAATATTATTTCACTTTATGGTGTAACTATGAGAATATAATTTGATAACAACCAGGGTAGAACAGAAACTTCTAAATTATAATATAATAATATAGTAATATAATTATTATAATAATAACGTTCCTTTCCAATTGGAGTAATTTGAAAGGAATGATCTTCAGATCCTAAAAAATTCTAAGGACCTCCCGTTTTAGTTTTTCAAATTTGAACAGAACATTATTATTTTATGAGCTTTAGAAGTTTCTCTGTTACCCTGCATATTATCAGATTAAATTGTCTTAGTTTTAATTTTAAATTTTAGAATTGTTCCTTTCTCATAGTTTCTTTGCCATTGACAACGGGGCCCGACCTAGACCCCGAAACATTTAGTAATATACAGTAATTTCAAATATTGTGTTTATATTTCCCAAAAAGTGCTTGGAAATGAACATTTTTAGTTTCAATTCGAAATATTGAAACGTTTTGTTACAATTTCTATTGTGTTCGTCGCAAAAAGTTGTAATAAATAAAAATCATTTTGTGTATAATTTAAGTTTCTTGGGATTTTTGAGAGTTCACGGACCAAATGGTGCGCACTGAGTTAGTTGTAATCCCTTATGTAAAAGGTCTATTGCAGCATATGCTGAAAAATTACTCTTTTAATTAAAATGATATTGCTTAAAAGACGACAATTTTGCTCAAAGTTGTAGTAATACACTTCAAAAGAAAAGGCATAATTTCTATAAAAAAAAAGAAAAAAATTTCTAAGCTATATAGCAATTCCCAATTTTAACTGGAATTTTGAAAATTTTCCAAAAAGTAATTGGTAAATTTACAAATAGAGTTTCCTGCAATAACTGTTTGTGAATTTCTTATGAGAAGTTGTTAAAATTGTTTGCTAATCCTACTTTCAATTATTAGAGGTTGAAAGACAGATTTATGTAGTATTTCCAATTGTTATCTGAAATGAATTTTACGTCATGAATTTGCTTGGTCACAGAAATTCGGTTAAAATTGGACTTGGCACCGCAGACTTTATCTGATGACCCCGAAAATTTTCTAAAAGAACCAATTAGCTGCATTACTTGAATAATTAGAGACATTTGTCACAGTCATGAGAATAATTTAACTAAATTGATGATATTCCATTTATACTCGTATAACTCATAGGCTCTCTGCCTTTAAATGATTTTACTGTATGAACAAAGAAGAACGATAAGAACTGTGTCAGTAATCAAATTATTAATTGACAGTCATTAATTTTCTGAAAGATTAATACGTTTATGAGATTCAAAAGGTACAGGAACTGATAAGTAATAGGAAAAATCGATTGTGTTATATTTAATCAGAACAAAATAACAAATTTTGAAGGCAAATGGGTACTAGACCTGTTTGTTGCATAATAGGTTCTAGACAGTATGTTTCAAAGGTGCTCTATGGCAGAAAGTTGTGACGAATTATTTGTAAACAATCAGAAGTTGAAAACCGACTTTATTTTATTGCAAAAATATTTCTCAAAAATAGTTGTTTAGAATCAATTTTCCTACTAGTTCAATGACATGTAATTTTTGAAAATGTTTTTTAAATATAGAGCATTAACTCCAACTTTATCCAAATTTGTGTAGTTTTAAATTATCCTGAGAGCCTATTTTTACCGATACCTGCGATAGTAATGATTATTTTGTTGGTTAAAATAATAAAATTTTGCAGGAGTTGCCAGTTCTCAAGAAATAATGATCGAACAGTTCGAATAAAACCAAGAACTTTCTCATAAAAATGCTGAAAACAAATATTATTATATTTTTGAACTGTTTCACAGAGTATTTTGTTTCAGAGTATTTAATTTTTTTTTTCTTCAAAATAAAAATTAATGTACGCGGTCATTTAACAATTTCCCCATTCATGGCTTACATGTATTGTATGTTTGAATTTACCGTAGAGTTCGAATTTTGTCTGTATTTCTATCGGCGACTATACAGGATGTAAATAGTTTGAGTGCATATATTTTAGGTGGAGATAGTATACACCAAATTAAACAAAAAACTCTTATACCACTATGGTCAGTAGGCCTTAATAACCAAGTAAATCCCTAAAACATATTAAGTAAATTATTGTCAATCCGGCAACGTCGCTCGCGTTCGAAGCAGATTCACTCTTTAGCGCGAATAATAAAGGAATGATTACGCCGACAAAAAAATAAACACCTGTATTTTTGTATGTATTGACTGATGATATTGACCTTAGAATTACATAAAAATGTATGAAATATTTTGTTGAAAATATTTACGTTTTTAATACAAGGTATTGCAATTATACAAAGTTGGATAAATACATATGATATTCAACTCAAGAGATCTGTTATGTAGTTTTTTACCAGTAAATATTCGAAGAGTCATTATTACTGATTTAATTAATATTATTTATATTAGACAAGTAAATATGTAATCCTACTTGCCGAATTTATTATAATGATAGAACTGAGTTGAAACAACGGATTATTCACAGCAAATGTTCAAAATGCCTACCATTACTATCGACACAAGCACGACACCGTTTAATCCAATTTTCACGTATGCGAGAAAAATTCCTGGAATATTTCGGATTTCGTCAGCAGCCTCAAAAATGCGTTGTCTAAGGTCATTCTCGTCAATAATTGGAGTAGTGTAAACCTTACTTTTCATGTGTCCCCATAAGTAGAAATCTAATGGATTGAGATCAGGAGATCTTGCTGGCCAACGTATATGTCCGTTTCGACCAATCCAACGACGGGGAAATGTTCTATTTAAGAAGTGGACAACTAGATGACTTGCGTGGGCAGGTGCTCCGTCATGTAAGTACCACATATTGGAACGTGTTTGTAGGTTCACTTCATCTAACAAATCTGGTAGCGTGTTGTTAAAAAAATAAAGGTAATTCTCACCTGTCAAACGTGCAGGCAGTATAAATTTCCCAACCAAGTATTCACCAACTATTCCAGCCCACACGTTAACTGAGAATTGGTGTTGAAATACTGACTGGCGTATTTCGTGCGGATTTAACTCAGACCACGAATGCGTATTATGAAAATTTATTATACCATTCCTATTAAAACTTGCTTCATCTGTTGTTAAAATATTGTTCACAAAATTAGGAAATTGTCGATGTTTTCTGAGGAACCAACGACAGAAATTGAGTCTTGGTTGAAAATCATCAATTGAAAGCCCTTGAACCCGCTGCATGTGATATGGATAGAGCAATTGTTCCCGTAATGTTCTACGACAACAGTGTGAGAATTTGAAGCTCACTTCCAATACTCCGTGTGCTACGATATGGGTTGATGTCGATAAGGTCTAGTATTTGACCCTCAGCAGCTAAGATACGATTATGTCGCTGTGGTCCGCGATTGTTTATTTGTGGTATTACACTACCTGTTTCCAGAAGCCTCTGCGAAATAGCTACGAATGTCCTAGCATTGGGCAGGCGTCTGTTTGGAAACCTTTCCCTGTATAATATTCTTGCTATTCTGCAATTACGTCTGCTTTCCCCATAAATTAAGGGCCTGTCATGTCTTTCCCTAATTCTATAATCGGAAATTATTTATCACAAATAAATACTGTCGAACTATTCTTAATTATCGAACTTACACAATAATCACAACCGATTTTATTTATTTAAAAAATATATTAAATGCAAAGCAAACCACGAAGTCTACATCAAATAGATATCATTCAAATCACTTTACCGTTTATCTATTCTTATTGACAAGAATCGAAATCGCAAAAACCAATCGTAACTCTCAGTCGTCGTTAAAGTAAAAAATGTAGTAAATAAGTTGGTCTGTATGCCACGTTGCCATATCTATTCGGAGAAACTTACACTAAATTATAAAAGCATATTTCGAGTTTAAATAATCAATTTTCATTTTTTATGTGGCTATTAAAGATGTATAAGCTATTGAGTATTTACATATTTATATTTACCGACATTTTGAAATCGAAATTACTGTATTATTCACTGTAGCAAGGGATACATAAAATCTAACTTTATGTGTTCTTTTTGGCAAAACTATAGTTTATTTTAGAAAATGTTATAAAGCTTTTTGATTTGGTTTTGCCTGAAGTATTGTTCTTCAAAATCTTTGCACTCAAACCGTTTACACCCTGTATATTGAAGTCTCGGATAACTCCAAATCGGGAGCGGTAATCTGTGTAACGTCGTATAATTTTTTGCTAGGTTTTAGTCATCCTTCGATTTCTTTCGGTTGAACTCTCTTCTAGGACTCACTGGGAAACGGCGTTTCAAATAGTACGACTCAAGATTTGGACCTGGTTTCTCCTGAAACTCCTAGATTCGAAATTCATATCACGATAAAAAACTACCATTTTTTTATTTCCTTTAATTTTTTTGTCTATTTTTATCGGTAATTGTACAGATCTGATTTTGATTTTGTGTATATCTATTTTTCGCATAAAACTTTTTCCTTGCAATTACACTAATCATGCATTAATACGTAGTAGTGTATAGAGTCACACGTGTTTTTCGTAGCTCCTCGTTTACACGATCAAAACTGCTTGATAAAGGCATATTTTTTTAGTTCTTAATAAACTCTTTCTTAAGTAACTAGTGTACTGTGAAAGTATCAAAAAATTCTTTTCTTGCCAAACAGGCGTGAAAAAAACTGTTTAAATTAGCAGCAATTTATTCTTCAATTTATTTCTCTACATAGTAAAACGAAGGGATTCATTTTTGTGTGACTAAAAACTACGACATGGCACCAGCTGTTTGTTGTTTTTGCATGAGCGCTTCTTCGAGGCATTTCCCATCGGTGACCTGTTCGGGATGCAAAAATGTGTATCATAATAAATGTGTTAATGCACCGAGTTGACTAGAAAATTTTCCGGGACTGTCCTTGAAATGCGTTGACTGCATGGCTTGCGAGAATAATGAGTCAACTGATATGAATACTATAATATCTAAGTTAGATGACTTGCAGTCAATGATAAGTACTTTAAAAAGCAGCAGGAATTATTTGTTGAATCATTACAATTCTATGGAAATAAAATTGATGATTTTAACAACAAAATATCAAGTTTTGAAGAGAGAATTAGTGCAATTCATGAAATTCAAGCCGATGTTGTCAATATAAATAGCGAAATGAAAGAATTGAAGGATGAAGTTAACCAGTTGCAGCAACAAATAAGGATGAACAACATTGAAATAAGTGGAATTCCCGAGACAGTCTCAGAGAATGTCGCTGATATTTTCAGCAACATTTGTGCAAAACTTCAAATTTCTAATTGCAGCAATATTATTGAATCGTGCCACAGAATTCTGTCTGCGAACAAGGACTTGCCTAAACCTATTATTGTCAAGATTACTTCAAAGATCCATAAAGATGCTATAATAGCTGCTATTCGCAATAGAAAAGGTTTGAAGGGTAGCGAGATTGGAGTAGCTGCAAACAAAGATTTTAACATATATATTAATGACCATCTCACTCCAAAAAACAAAAAGTTATTCAAAGAAGTTCGTATATTCTGTAAGTCAAAAGACTGGCATTATTGGACAAGGGATTGCAAAATTTTTATACGAAACCCGGTCTCTGGTAATACTCGTGTTATAACTACTCAAACCAATCTACACAATTTCAAAAAATTTACCCTCAGTTTTTAAAAATCTCACAAGTTATCTCCCTTTTTTTTTCGTTTATGGTTCTGTCTATCTATTATCAAAATGTGAACGGTCTCAGAACTAAACTTAAAGATTTTTTCATTTCATCAGCTGCGTCTTTCTTGGATCTAATATGCATAACGGAATCTCGACTCAATGATAACATATATTCAGTAGAAGTATGCGATCCCCAAATTTATAATGTGTTTAGGAATGATCGCCGTGGTAGACGAAAAGAAGATGGAGGTGGCGTAATGGTTGCAGTTAAAACTGAATTATGTTGTGATGTGCATCCTGAGTGGTCAAGTGATGGCTTGTGTGAAGACCTGTGGATATCTGTTCAATGCGAGGGACACAAAAAGTTGTTGCTCTGTTGTGTTTATGTGCCTCCATATGCCACGTACAATAATGTTAAGTGCTACCTCGATAACGTTTCTAAAATTATGGGAAATAATTCTAATGACTCTGTTTTGGTGATTGGTGATTTTAACGCATCTGAAATATTGTGGTCTTATGATTGTACATCTCAAACTCTCATGCCAACTAATGTTTGTAATGCGACCTCCGAAATTATAGTTGACACATTTAACTATTTAAATTTATACCAGTACAACAACGTTCCAAATATGCATGGTAAGTTTTTAGATTTATTATTTTCCAATTTACCGGACATTAAGGTAGTTTCAAATAACCATCCTCTTGTAGATGAAAATAGACACCACAAGGCAATTGAGGTCTTGATTAATTTAAAAAACGATTTATTGAATAAAGAAAGATCACCATATAAAAGATATAAATTTGAATCTGCTGATTACAATGTAATTAATGCTGCTATTGAGGCTATCGATTGGGTTTATCTTTTTTCAAATAAAAATGTTGACTGCTGCGTTCAAATTCTGTATGATAATCTAACAAGAATCATTAACAGCAACATTACTGAAATAAATATAAAAAGGCAATATCCAATCTGGTATTCTCGAGATACTATAGGTTTAATTAAGGAAAAGGCGAAGATGCACAAAAAATGGAAAATATATAAAAATGATTCTGATTATCTAAATTTTTCAAATCTAAGAAAACCTGTTAAAAATAATTTAAAAATTGATTATAAAAACTACATCAATAATGTTGAAAGTAACATTAAGAGTTGCATTAAAAAATTTTGGTCATATGTTGTTAGCAAAAACAAGTATAGGAGTTTACCTAATACATTAGTATACGAGGAAAAACACTTTACCAATGACTCCGATATATGTAATGCATTTTCTAGTTATTTCTCGTCTGTATATGAAACTGAAACTTTGCCGACCTTAATTGATTCTACTAGTGATCTCACCTGTGATAACTCGTTTTCAATTAATCATATCAAAATGGAAGAGGTTTTAAACCAAATTAACTCTCTAGACGTAAATAAAAGCCCTGGTCCAGACGGTATCCCAGTGTCATTTATAAAAAAATGCAAAAATTCCTTGGTCTTACCAATTTTTTAGTTTTTAACAAATCATTACTAACTGGGACTTTTCCTGCCTACTGGAAAAGGGCATTAGTAACCCCAGTTTTTAAAAGTGGCGACAAAAAATTAGTTAAAAATTATCGTCCCATTTTTCTATTATGCATATTTGGAAAGCTGTTGGAAGCTATTATTACAAATGAACTATTTTTTAAAATAAAGAATGTATTAGACCCATGTCAACATGGTTTTTTTCGAGGTCGTTCTGTTGTTACTAACTTGGTTCCATATGTGCAAGATATACACAATGCAATGGATAATCATTGTCAAATGGATGTAGTGTATACTGATTTCTCCAAGGCTTTCGATAAAGTGCATCATGCTACTCTGATGCGTAAGCTTGGGGATTTCGGTGTGCAAGGCAGCCTCTTATCTTTCATTAAATCATACTTGCAAGGTAGGGTACAATACGTGCAGGTTGGGAATGTACAATCAAATTGCATTAAAGTTACGTCTGGTGTTCCCCAAGGGTCCCACCTCGGACCACTACTTTTCTCCATCTTCATTAATGATATAGGCCAATGTTTTATGTACTCTAAATATAGACTATTTGCCGATGATCTTAAGGTATATCATACTGTAGTAAGTGTAGATGATTGTCATAACTTGCAAGTTGATTTAACTAGACTTGAGCATTACTGTGTCCGTAATAGATTAGTATTAAATTTGGATAAATGTAAACATATCACATTTTCAAGATTAAGATATAATATTCCTTTTGACTTCGCACTTGGCAGTCATATTGTACAGCATGAAACAAACATCAAAGACCTTGGTATAATATTGGATTCCAAACTTTTATTTGTTTTGCATGTTGAGAATATTGTTAACAGGGACTTTCGCAACCTAGGATTTATTTTAAGAATCACCAAAGATTTCTCATCTGAAGAAACCCTTATTACTCTTTATAACTCTTTCGTTAGAAGTACACTTGAATATGCTTCCTTGGTCTGGAATCCACAGTACGTAAAATACGTGGAAAGGAGAAAGGAGAATACAAATTAAATTCATTAATAATTTAAATTATCGGTTTCACAGAGAATATTGTTATAACACATATGGATGTAATTTGCCAAAATACAAATTGTCTAAACTTTCAACTCATCGTGATATATTTTATATAATATTTCTATATAAATTAGTTTAAAATAAAATAGACTGTATTGAGATCATAAATAACTTAAATTTTAACTGTGGCATTAGCCATACTTTAAGAACTAAATATTTATTTTACAGTCGTAGGTGTGATACTAATTCCTCCTACAACTCCTGCTTGAACAGGATGCTGAGAACGTACAACTTACATTTCTTGCATATTGACATTTTCAGCATTTCCTTATATGCACTAAAAAAGCGGCCTATTTAGTTTTCAAAATTTAAGCACACATGTATGTAAGTAGCTTATTAGTAGTAGTTTTTCGAATCTTTATTATTCTCTTTCTTTTTTTATTGTAATTGCCTAAATATTTGTGTGACTATGAATAATTGTGTAACATGTGGTTTCCTATAATTGGGTAGTCCAGGCTACCTGTTGGAAACCCAAATTGTAAATAAATAAATAAATAAAAGACAATACATAAAATATATATTGGTTCTGGTCAGGGAACTGTCGCCACTTTAGCTTCCCACAAAAGAATGTCTTCTCGAACACTTATTTATATATTTGATACATATCGGTAAATTTGTAGACACCAGATATAGAGACCGCCATCTAGGATTTTTAGGAAAACTAGCACACAGAGGTTTCGAATATGGAGCCGTTCCATGTAATTGCTGTTATGCCATAAAACCTAGGTGCGAACGTCAGATCCGGAACCACTGTGTACTAGTTTGTCCGAAAATCCTAGATGTCGTTCTTTACATCTCGCGTCTATAAATTTTCCGATAAGTATCATAAACATAAATAAATGTTTGAGGGGACATTCTCTTATGTGCGCAGCCGATGAAGGTTCCCTGACCAGAAGCAATATATACTATATATATTGTCTTGGGTACAAAAGAAAGACACTTGTAAGGGAGTATTCAATATCTCTGTCAGGTGAAGTTAACATGAACAATTTATCGTGACAGTCTAACCTAGGATTTTTGGGATAACAGCTATTACATGGAAGGCTCCAGATTCGTAACCTCTGTGTGCTAGTTTCCCTGAAAATCCGAGATGTCGGTCCTTACATCTCGCGTCTACAAATTTACTTATAAGTATCAAATACATAAATAAGTGTTCGAGAGGACATTCTCTTGTGGGAAGCGCATCTGTGGAAGGTTCCCTGATCAGAAAAACAATATATATATATATATATATATATATATATATATATATTGTCTTGAGTTCTTGAGTACAAAAGAATGACATCTCAAAGAGCGTATTAGATACCGTGTCAAGTACTTTAGTCAAATTACAAATAGAAGTTGGGTTTCTCAATTTCTGTGAAAATATTATCGTTGTATGTTCAATTTGCATTCAATGCTACCTGCTACTCGATTTCAAATTATGTTTTTTTATTTTCCATATTACTTCTACTTAGTTTTCCATATACTCGACTAGTGGACTAATTATACTTGTATAGGTGCAATTCATGCAATTTTCCATTTTTCCAGTACCGTTGCTCCATTGATATATTTTTCAAAAAATGAAATATGCATCTGATATAAGAGATTTGTCCATAATAATGTATAATTTAATTCCGCAGGTATTGCTTCTTATCCATAGTTACCATTTTATTCTGTATCTTGTTCTATGTACCAACTTCTTGGAATATTGTTTGGGGTTAGGAGATATATGTTCTGTTAGGTTTCGCTGATACTATTGTTTCGATGTTCCTGTATCCTTTGAAGGCAATTGCCTGGGTTGGCGATGACCTGATATCAGTTTCTTAATTATTTCCAGATAGTGGACTTCTTCCAAGGTATGCAAACCTATTCTGAGCGTTTCTTCCTCACTTTTAATCATTGTTCTGTCTTATTCTTGTTTTTTGTACTTGGGCTCTTATTTTTTACATTTACATTGATCTTTTCATTTTGTTCATTCATACTTCAAATGCTGTTTGATTTTGTTGTTTTTTAATTAACTTTTGAGCAAGGCTTGTCTGTTATTTTTATGATTACAGTGGTAAAGCTAAGTTTATTATATCTTGTATATTAGATCGCCTACATTTATTCTTGTTATTTGTGATCTATCAGTTTGTATTTAAAGAGAACTGCTACTTTTTCTTTTACTAAGTACTGGTCAGACACATGCGAATACGCGATAGATTTTGTTAAAAATAAATTTATCTCCAGTGGCTACCGGAACGCAAGAACCAACTTCTTGAGGGGGAGTAATGTATATAAGTGAAATATATTGAATTTGTAGGCAACATTTAGTTTTTTTTGTTGGAGAACATATGTTATGGTACCTACTCGAGAGGTTCTAGAATATGTGCCAGAATTACTCTTTAAGATTGAGATAATTTCCTATTATAACACCTATGTTAAAACGGGTAGGGTATACCCTACAAGTACGAATGATACAAAATAGAAAGACGACTATCAACAAGTCGTTTGAATGACCAATAATGTAGTTAAATAATAATCGAAAACTTCGAAATCTAAGAGCGAATAACAAATATTATTACACTGATGACTGTTTCGGTCATTCCTTGGTGAAAATTCATTAAAACACTACCACTGTGGTAATTTTCACAAATTTATTATATTTTATTTGACAATTGTTTCGCTCTGATGACATGCTTCTTCAGAATTAAATATTAAACTAATTGTTAAACATATGAATATATTATATAGTTTAAGATAATAATGAGTATATAGGTATATTTCCTTTGGGAATAACACCACGTAAACTTGAAAGTCTGTATATTTCAAAAGACCCCGTTTTTAATGGTATTGACACAAAATGAATTAGAAATTAAAACGTTTAAAAATTAAAAGGCTTCGCAATGACAAATATCAAATTGTGATTATGATATTTGTCATAGCGAATCCTTTTAATTTTTTAATTTCTTGTTCATTTTGTATTAACGCCATTGAAAACGGGGTCTGATTTAGACCTTGAAACGTTTGGACTTTTGAAATATACAGACTTTCAACTTTCTATAAGTAGCTGGCATACTGCTAAGAGGTAGGCGAAACACAATTTATACAATAGTTAATTTAATTTTCTAACAAGACCTGCTTTTGGCTAGATTCTTAGTTCACATGCAACAAGATGCCTTGCCTTGTCACAGGTGTCTTGCCTGGACCGAGCCGCGATTTTTTTTTAATTTGTCTTCTGAACATTACTTTCTACAGTAAGAGCTGTCAAATGATTACGCCTTGCTTGTGACTGGCTTTGAACTGATCTTCAAAGGTCATCATTTTAAAATTGTCTTTGTCCTGTATGAACATACAATTTTTCGCTCTTTTCATTTTCGGGGTCAAATCTAGGGGGCCTATCCAGGGTGTCTCACATATGAAGAGATAACAATGTTATTTAAAAAACGGTAAGAGATACAAACACAATTAAATGGAGAAAAAGTTGTCTATTCGATACTTAAAAGAACACATTCGACCACTTAAAGAAAATCTCATGCGGTTCTTATATTATACAAGAAAAACCAAAAATTGCTTCTTTGTTTGTTTCCTCTACCACTTTAATTTAAAAAAGTATCAAAAAGCTATAAAGAGAAAAGTTTTTCAGCATATACTTCTATACAATAAGGCGTCATCACTGTTACGTTTCGTTTCTTCTGGGCCATAGTAAACAGCTTTTTTAATACGGACCTGTACTTTTTTGTTAAAATGTTGATAGACCATCGAAAGACTAATACATTGTTAGAACACATTTTAAGTTTTATACGACGTTTTAAAAAATAATCACTAGTGTAAAAAAATTTAGTACGGTCCTGTTTATAGCATAAATATTACAATTAATTTATTTTTTCAATAACAAGATAGCCTATAAATACATTTTTTACGTTGACTGTTGCAACTGAGTGACTGCTTTTATTAATTTAAGTAGTAAGTTTAATGATCCAGAATATACAAATCATAGACGAGCCATTCACAAACACGCAGATTCCAGACTCTTACCCGCTGTAAAATCAATTATTCCACATAATAGTTAGTTTTGCTTTAATTAAATTTTTGCTAAAATATTGAATTTTTTATCACGAAATTGGTTACGAGAATTTAACAAGTAAAGAATTAGTTGAAGACGCGAGATGTAAACACCGACATCTAGGAATTTTTGGGAAACTAGCACATAGAGGGTCCGAATCTGGAGCCGTTCCAAGTAATTGCTGTTACCCGTAATTCCTAGGTTAGAATATCACCATGACATTCTAACTTGAAAATTTCATCGTGACAATCTAACCTAGGAATTACGGGTTACAGCAATTATATGGAATGGCTCCAGATTCGGGATCTCTATGTGCTAGTTTCGCCGAAAATCCTAGATGTCTGTCTTTACATCTCGCGTCTTCAAATTTAACGAAATGTATCAAATACATAAAGACCTGTTGTAGACAGACACAATTGTGGGAAGCGCAACTGATGAAGGTCCCCTAACCAGAAACAATAAATATTATATATATTGTCTTGCGTACCAAATAATGACACCTCCAAGAGAGTAAAGAATTAGTTACTTAAAAAATATTATTGAACATTATGGTCAAGGGCTAATGCTAGGTCACTACCAACTAGTCATATCATAAACACTATTAGTGAAAAACTCCAAGTTATCATGAAGCTGTCTGCTTATATTGGGTAGTGCTTTGTTTGTCAAAACTTGCAGGCATTTTTTGTTGTCTACCTATTTTGTCGTCTTATTTATTTATTATCGGGGCCTTATTGCCTGTTCACTTTATACTTTTTCAGTATTTTCTAATTATTTCCATCATGAATCTCTCCAGAGATCTGCGACTTGAACTTTGGGCGTAATATCAGCTTTCCCAATGCTGTAGATGCCAGGTTTCTTCGGTAGGATATACATAAATAAATAAATATAGATAATCAGTCGTTTGTATTTTATTGTAATTTTTACAACGATGTGCTTTAAAATGTTCATCCAATTTCAAAAATAACAAATATCACATTTCCAACTAGTTAGATTACACCTTTTTGAGTAATAATTATATAATTATGCTAAATTATTTTGTGTAACATTCTTTCAGACAGATGTGTGTCAAGAAATATTTATATCACCAACAATCGTTTATAGATAAATATTTCGTTAAATTCCATCTATAATATAATTCCAAAGTCCGAACAAGGTCGAATCAAGCAAACTTATAAATTTGATTATACCGTAATAAAAATACTTTAATTTCTATGGCCAAAAATTCCAGAGTGCTCACCGGATGGTGTTTGACATTTTATTGGGCTCATCAACATTGAATGCACAAATAAGCTTAAAATACTGCCAATATATGTCAGTCTTCAAACTAATAAATATATGCAATTTATTTCGTAACACATTAGATTAGCATCTGCAAACCGGGCTAATAAAATTGTGACATGCTTTTGTTTTCCGGAATGTGTCAAGTAAACCTTCAGTATCGAGCTTTGTTTACAAAATATGTTGAGGGTTTTGCTTAACAATTTCAGCTAACACAAAGCAACAAACAATGATCTTGCATTTACCAAACACGAAAAATTAAAATTAATAAATGGTGAAATAAAATTAATTTGATATATCTAACAATAATCACTTCCCTTATTTATGTTCACCCCTAAATTTTAAATTAAATTAAAAAAATGCTCAAATCAGCCTAATAGTTAAAATATTACTGCATTATTTAAAAGGGTATAATTAGCAACAAACATCTTTTAAATCGTTAAACTCGTATTTTGATGCAAATTCTCTTTTTTATGTTCATATTTAAAATCCCAAGTAAATTGGTTATTACTGTGCGTATATATTTTAATTCATCCTCAGCTATTATAGACCTTGTGCAAAACATATTATATTTTCAACCTATAATTTTCTCGTTCGATCTCTTGTTATTTCGGTGATGCCTTTTTTCGACAAGCCGTTCTGTAGTTAATACTAAACCAAGTTTACGGATATGCTTTTCATGCATTTCAGGTTAGTTTGAGTGTGGATTATGAGAAATAGTTCTTTTGTACTGACTAGCTGTCGCCCAGTGGTCGAAATTCGACCAATTGTGTCAATATCTCTGGCAGGTTAAGTAACCTGAAAATTTTATAGTGACATTCTATCCTAGGACTTTAGGGAGAACAGCAATTACACGGAACGGATCCAGATTCGGAACCTCTGTGTGATAGTTTCCTCGAAAATCCTAGATGTCGGTCTTACACCTCGCTTCTACAAATAAGTAACGAAATTCAAGTTTTTTTCAGATATGATTCATAGGACTTTATTTGTGTTCAAATTCGTAATTCTTAATTTAATATGACAACAATTCAACCGCTAATGGACTACCTACATATTTATTTTTTCACTGTATAGCTATAATTGCACTCATTTATTAAAATCCTCATTATAATAATTCCCTCTGATTATATATTTCCACCACCCTGTATATGCAACTGCTCATGGACCACGCATAATATTTTTTAACATTTTTGAACCACCCGGTAAACCATTCTGTATATGCCACTGCCTATGAGCCACCGTATTTACTCTTTCTGTTTATGCAATTTTTAACTATCTTCTGTAACAATAATTCAACTCCGACCTATATTTCAATCATCATATATATGGAACTCTTCGTGGGCTACTCTATAAATCATTTCCTTTTCTAACATTTTTTATCATCATCCTGTATATCAATAATTCCTCTCACCCTATATTTCATCTGCTCTATATATACAACTGTTTATGGGTTATGAAATTTTGTATTTCCATTTCCGCCACCCTGTATATGCATCTCTGTATAATATTTTTTGCACCACTCTGTATAACAGTAATTCTACTGCGCCGTCTATTCCAAGAACCCTGTAAATTCAACCGCTAATGGGCTTCCCTATATAATTATTTTATTAGTTATATTTGCACTCTACTCTATATTTTAAACACCCCATATATGCAACTGCTTATGTGCCACCCACGAAAAAAATAATTTCTAACATATGTGGAATCGCCCTGAATAATTATGATATACAACAATTACTTTACCACTAAACAATAACAACGCTTGCATGCCACTTCCAGAAGTACATGCCCTAAGTATATAACAGCATTGGTCCCTCTATATATAATTACTCAATATTTTCAGTTTGGCGGCGGCGGCACATTCAGTTGTTTGGCCTTGACATTATGGACGTAAATAATGAAGTTTTATTATATTTTATTTAATGAAATTTTTTGAAACACCCTACTATAAATCCACCAATTCCGAATATATTTTACCCAAACTGCTTATGGGCCAACCTATATGACAATTTTATTCGGCATTTTTCTGAATCACCTTGTATAACTAACTCCACTTCACCTTATAGTGCAACCCATCTTGTATATGATGCTGTTTATTTGTCACCCAATATAACTTTTTTTATATAAAGAAGGATACCCAATATCATTCTCACCATAACCATAACCGAGACTCTAGAGTAGTTTAGACAGAGATTTAAATTAGGGTCAGGCTCATCAGCAGCATATGGTACTTAGTGGTTTATTCTATATATCATGAGAATATTATGAAGCTAATCTTAAGAAACATCTTTTCAGCAAATTTTATGGCAGGTGTTAAGATATTTATGTTGTTTACATGTATGTGTATAACGGCCATACTGAGTTTCCTTTTCTAGAAGATTTAATATTTAAATATCATATCGCTTATTACCACAAATAAATTCTATCAGTGATTGCCCAGATTTTGCATATAAAACCGAAATTTTTATATTTTATTTCCTATATGTAAACTTAATAAACACGGAGCAGGTAACATCGACAGCCCTGTCATCAAAGAATGATAAATCGTTTAAATTGACAGGTAACATTTACATGAACAAAATGAACTTCCAACGCGTTGATTTAATAAGTCAAAAATATGTTTATAATGAAAATAATTATTAGTATTTCTTGAATCAATTTCTATTATTATTTTATTGGGTATACTCTAGGTTCTGTATATAATCGCAACGAATAGCAATTTAGAGCCTGACATGTGTTGTTATTGAATTTTCTATTGGGTTTGGAGTCGGAGGTCACTAAAAGCCCCGTCATAGCAGAATTGAAAATATTCATGTAAATCGATGGTAACGGGTATACAAACGAATTGAGCTTGGTACTCGTTAATTTAATAAGCCGAAAATATAATGAATAAAATTAATTATACTATACTACTCTACCTTTATGCTTGCAATGTCTTAGAGCATATACTTCTTGAGGAAGTCTGCAATGCAGAACTATTGTGGCAAGACTAGAAACAGAGGGTAATAAACAGAGGATCGTATTATCCCACTTGGTGCTTGGAAGCACCAGTGCACTTCGTACTGGACGAAGCTCACTGAAATTCGCTTGCAGTCGATTGAAATAGCCCTTACTTTCTAGTCTGAGCACGATATTTGTGAATTGCAGGATACCTCCAGAAGTATAAGCTCGAAGTTGCGCTGTACATAGAAAATTTTAAAATTAGGGAATAAGTCTTACTGTGTATACAAATCCCCAATATTACACGCAAATTAAAATATATCTAAGTAAATGTCTCCTAAAACATTTCGTTGGTATGCGTGTGATATTGGATTTTCCTGCGGATTTTTGAAAAACTAGATATTAAAAGTCATAGAAAATTTTATAAAAGACCTCCTCAGTTTTTTCTAAATAGAATGTCATTAAAAGAATTATACAAATCAGTAGAGGGTTTGGGAGAAATTTACCAATATATTGGTGAATTTCCATGAAAGTTTGTAGTTGATACCAAATTACTACCTAATAGCATTGAAATTCTTTTCTCTATTAAACAAATTAATAATTATTCAAATCTGTTCACACCCGAAGAAACCATGCAACATACATACAAAAAATATCGCGCCGAATTGATAACGTCATCCTATTTGGAAGCCTGTTAAAAAAGACTTTATCATTAAATAAAATAGGTATAGTGGATTTTAATGAAATGTTCTCTAATTTGGCATAGAAGGATTATTATCATATTTAGAAAACGAAGGAAAATTTCTGGGGATCAAACAAATATGAGAGTTCTTCATTTACAAATTAAGTGAATAAAATATTGCCAGCAAAAAATGAGTTAGTTCAGATAGAGGTTTATATACGGTTCCATTTTTACTATACAACGGACTTCGTCAAGAAGATTTAAATCTGTTGAGAGTGTATTAATGAGAGGGAAACAAAAATAGCAATAACACTACAAAAGAGTCAACTTCAAATAGAAAAATGAAATTACGGTGATAATATTAAATCGAGTGATTTGTATTAAATACATAAATAAGTATTCGACATTTCAATCAGTAGAGGAAAACGGGCAAATCGAATATTACTACATAAGTCAAAGCTGAAAGTTATTTTTAGTTAATAAATAAAAACAGAAAATTAGTTGACTAAAAAAAGTTCAATATGTGTTATATACCTTGTTGAGATATATGTTGATTCGTCAAAGGCTGGGCAAAGGCAACCTCGATCACAAATCACCTGGCCCTCCAGGTTGGGAGTTGAATGGGAGGGTTAACATCCTAGAAATCCTTAGAAAACATTAACCCGTTAAAATCTTCGTTCAGAAGCCTTAGATAAAGATTGAATTAATTGTTAAACGTGCACGGCAAAGAAAACGGCAAATGATTTTCGCTACGTCGAATGTGCAGGACTCAGGACCAAACAAAAATAAGTAATTACAGAAATAGAAAAAAAAAAAGAACGAAGTATTAACGGAAACTAAGAAAAGGGCTAATGAAATAGATGATATTGTCGATTATAT
Source organism: Octodonta nipae (assembly GCA_034190945.1). NCBI lineage: Eukaryota > Metazoa > Arthropoda > Insecta > Coleoptera > Chrysomelidae > Octodonta > Octodonta nipae. Next base: position 40,203,421 of record CM067223.1, on the reverse strand, counting down.
ACACCTATACTCAGGGCAATGACATGAGAGCAAAGTAGAGTGTATCCATAACCATCTATAAAAGTATAAAACGAAACATTGTGAATTGGGGCAATAGATGAACAGAGTATAGAAACAGAAATAAGGAAATTTGGACAATAAATTGTTATTTTGGGCATATATGCCCCCACTGCCAATATATACCCCCAGTGACAATTCAGCTAAGCCAATATATCGATATGAATATTAGGAGACCTAAAAGGCTGAATTGGGAATTAACAAGGAAGTTTGATTGTAGTTCAATTCGGAGAAGAGATTAAAAATGTCAATGGGCAACGATTTAACAAAGAGGTTTTTAAATATACTTATGTACAAGCTACAAAAATATTCCCGGGTAATGAATTAGAAATAACAGGAATCAGTGCAGTTCTATATAAAGTTAGAATAGCGAAAATAATATAACAAATTAACAAAGTCGATGTGAACACCGAAGAACTTTACCTACACCTTAAAAACTGTAGGACACAAGGGAAAATCTAACTAAAGACAAGGAGAGTGGTGGAATGGGAACATTGAAAATTGAAAAATTCAGAAAAGGAAAGAGCTTATGAACTGTTGTTAACGACACAATACAATGAGGACTATAAAAATATAGAAATGTTAGTAGGGAAGAGAAGAGAGAGATAGCTACACTCAAAAAACAACATTGGAGAATAAATTTTACCAAATTGAAAGATATATTGTAGGAACACGTATTTCAGAAGCCCGGGAAACAATAAAAAATCTGAGGAGGAATAAAAAATAGACCATCAACAAACCCATAATATCCTTGCCAAACACGCACAGGAAGGCAGAGAGATAACACCAGCCGACAATGAAAACGAAAGACACATAACCTTGACAGAACTCAAATCTATAATAAAAAAAATTAAAAATAAGAAAGCAGCTGGGCCTGAAGACATTCTTATTGAATTGGTGAAATATTCCCCAGACAACTTATTAGAAATGTTTAGTATTTTTATAATAAAAGCATAATACAATGAGACAATAGTTGCAGAGGAATGGAATCAACAACAAAAATGCAAGCTGCTGAAATGGATTACCTAGGACGCTCATCTAGAATATCAAAACTAGAACATGTATGAAACGGCGCTTTAAGGCAAACAACAAAGATGGAGGACTCAGTCATAGAACGAATCGGAACACGTGAGCTAATTTGGTATGGCCATGTTTTGCCAATGGAGGAGCAAAAATGGCCAAAAAAGCACTGAAATAAGTGCCAAGAAATAAACGGAAATAAGGAAGACCAAGGACGACATGGAAACAAAACGAGGAGAAAGCAGTGATTCTTCAGGAATTGGAAGAATACAAATGCTGGGACAGAACTGCGTGGCGTATGAAGTGTGGGACGCCGCCTAGGCTGTAGGAACTCCATGGAGAGACAGAGAGAGAGAGAGAGAGAGGAAGCGAGAGAAACAGAGAGATAGAGAGAGACATAGAGAAACAGACTATCACACAATCTAATCTTAAGAACGAGTGCAGAAATATTATACTCTAATGACATTATTAATGGAAAGTGTTGGTTAAGGTGAACCACCTGACTAAAATAGTTACTGTAAAGAGCCAAAAATGTAGTGCACCTACAACAAAAAATTCGAAAATGGTGCATTGAAAAGCTATTAAATTAAGGTATTGTGTTCCAACAATAAGCATCTGTCACTCTCATAAATTAACAGCAAAAAGGACAGGAAATTTGCAAGGAGATCAGTAGTGTTCTTGGGAGAACGGTCAATTATATTGTAAACCAGCATCTAGTGTCCTCGTAGTGGCAGAATGAGTGATGACCGTGGTAAGGTAAATGAGTATAGTGTTCATTTACTACTATCAAATGTGGTGAAAACACCAGAGTGGACAAATATGGGCTAACAGGGAGCAATTTAAAACCTCTGATGTGTATGTATCACCTTGTGAAAAAACTATTTTTTATCTTTTAGGGGAAGTTGTATATTTTGTTGCCGATATTGGGCACCGGGATAGCTGAGTTTCCGATATTTCTTTTCTTTCATATCTTTTAAACGATTCTTTTTAGATCTATAAATGTAAATCAATATTTGCATTTATCATAACCAGATCTTTACCACGGCATGTTAGATGTTGGTCTTTTCATTTCATTTTATCATCTAGTCACTAAAGTAATAGAAATAAAACATTTAAAAAAATATATAACCGACTTCTGCCTATAACTAAAAAGCTAAAAATAATTATAACAAAATTCAACTCTAGCAAATAAATAACACATTCAATATTGTTTGGTACCTACCCAGGAAGTAAAAAATGTAAACATTAAAAGGTGCTCATTCTGTACAAATTAATTACCTACCAATCTAGTATATTTTGAAGCCGGTGCCAAGCAAATCTAAAATTCTTCATTGCGTACTTATCTACTAATTCATCAAACTTGATTGTTGCTTGGCACCGACTTCAAAAATTTACTAGATTGGTAGGTAATTAATTTGTACAGAATGAGCACCTTTAAATGTTTACATTTTTTACTTCCTGGGTACATACCTAACAACATTGAATGTGTTATATATTTGCTAGAATTGTATTTTGTTATAATTATTTTTAGTTTTTTAGTTATAGGTAGAAGTCGGTTATATATATATATATATATATATATATATATATATATATATATATATATTTTAAATGTTTTATTTTCAACTTTTTAGTATTTATGAACTCAGGCAGTTTTCATTCTTTATTTTTTATTTTGTATGTATAACCTTAATAGACAGAACCAGGTAACATCGAAAACCTCAACATTACACAATGATACTTTCGCATTTAGATTGACAGGTAAATCTTTACGAACAAGATATACTAGTACGCGTTGACTTAATAATCTCAAAATATATTTATGCCTTATGGACTACGCCATGTAACCTTTTTTCTACTTTTGTTGTTGTTAGCTGCCTTCTATAGGACGGAGTAGAATCCATCCCATATTTACGGAGTCAAATCCGTCCTATATATAGTATATAGTATATAACTCCTTGTGGGCTATCCGATAAATTAGTTCATGTTTTACATTTTATATTATCGTCCTGTGTAACATTAATTCCTCTCCACACTTTATGCAACTTCTTATGGGCTATAAAAGCAAATATTTTTTTAATCACACTGTATAAATGTAATTCAACTTAATTTTTTTAATTTTACATTTTTTCCAACATTTTTATACCACCAAACGTCCAGTCCACCCTATATTCCAACCATCCTGTATATACGGCTGCCACTATCCTTCTAGTCCGTCCTATATTTCAATCTTCACATAAATGCAACTCCTTCTATAACTTTACTTTGTGATTTTGTTTGCTATAAACCCTAAACACCCTGTCTATAAACGTACCAAATAGCAGTTTAAATTTTGACATGTGTTGTCACTGAATTTTCAATTAGGCCGGGAGAATGTGACAACCAAAAGCACCGTCTTCGCGAAATGGAAAAATTTGCATTTAAATAGGTATTTGCCTGGTATACAAACAAAACGAGCTTGGTACTAATTGATTTAAGGAGCCGAAAATACTATGATTTACTACCTATATGCGTGAGATGTACATAGAACATTTTCAAATTCACAATTAAAACTTCCACGGCACTTTACCGCACTATTACGTTGGAATTAAAATATTTATGAGGAAATGTCCGTTATGTCATTTCGATGAAATTTTTGATAAGAATTTTGGAATTTTCGGCGATTTTCTGCAAAACTGCAAGTTGCACGTCGCAGAAAAGTATATGAGATCACCTAAAGATCTTCCTTAATAGATTAAACGTTAAAAAACTATACACATCCATAAGGAGTTATCGAAAAATCGAGTAAAATGTTAGGGATATTGGTTGATTTCCATGCACGCATGTGTTCATTCACAAATTTTATCACTTTACCAATAGAATTCTTTTCCAAAATTTGAAGTTTCAACAATCCGGATATATACTCTATTAAACACGACCATATTCATTAAAAACGGTGCACCACAGGAGAAGAAATCAGGTAACATACATACAAAAAAAAGCGAAAAAATACGCTACGAATTGATAACCTCCTCCTGGTGGAAGTCGGTTAATTAAAATTAGGGTTTCTGTTTTAACTTTAGATTTTTCATCAAATTTTCCAACTTGCCTCTAAAATTAGGACTTATATGCCTCATCATTTTAGCCCAACGGCGATACTATTTTCTACCAATTTCGTCCAGTAGATTTGAACAACTAAGCCGTGACCAATGTTGAAACATCAAGTGATCCTATAAGTACATGAGTACATTAGATCTACAACCCTTTAATACCAAATATAACCATTCTGTTTTTGATTAATTCTAATAATCCGGGCAACAACATCTGCTATGATTTAGTTACAAATTCAGATAAGAATGGGTTCTACAAATGTACTAAAGAGAAAAAAATTAGTGAAAATTTCAGTGAACTCACAAATTAATCAACATTATTTTGGGCAACAAAAATTTAAAGAGCTCACATTTTGCATACTTCACAATAGTGTGACATCCAGATTAATGATGGCAATTAATCCATTGTTTATCACCACGAGAATTTATAAAGTTTCGCCATATCTGTCATCAACTTTTGTGTTAATATTAACTTTGTAACTGAACAAAGTCCTCATAAAAGAAAGGCGTCAAAATGAGATAATAATCACATGTAAATTTTTTCATCTATTCAATTTTTAATTTGTTTCACAATTCCTGAATCACTACATTATGTCCACCAACTGTCATTACATTTTGAATAAAAAATACCCACGTTGTTTCGCAAAACGATAGAAAACAATTGTGTGTCAGTAATAAATTATTTAGCAACGTCTTATCTCAACCAATTCGTTTTTGATTCTATATCGATTTTTTTCGCACACAAAAAACAAACGAATAAATTCCCCACATTCTTCACATATATGCTAAATTTGGTAATGAAAACAAGTCATTGACCAGATTTTTTTCTTCTTAGTCGACTAGCAGATATCGCATCTATCGAACACATATGAAAACAACACAAAAGGTAAACTGGTTTACTAATCTGTTTCAGGATGAGAATTCTCATAATTCTCTGTCGGCTGAGAAATTGCAAGAGTGGGTAAAATGCATCCCTGATCTCCGCACACCCTACACAAAATACATATAAGTCAGGAGATTGCAGATTTTTGAACAGTTCATGACGTACAGCGATCCAAAACACTCTCACAATGCAAGCAACGGTAAGTAGGAAGGGGTGAATAGTGTTGTTGTTTTGTCCATGTAGAGGTTCAAGTGCATAGATACTCGTAGTAGAATCAGTGAATACTTGCGCTCAAAACATAATAATAGTGCGGCAATTCGAGAACGTAAGGTATTATTTAAATAATTGTTTCTCATCTTGCATCCAATCTTGATATTATTTATTATCTGAAAATTGAATGAAAACATGTTACAGTACATTAATACTATAAATATGATGTATTATTTTTATTTGTTTTAACTTGTCATATTGTGACTTGGTTCACACATTCCCCGAATGAATTTTAATTAAATTTTTGGTAGACTAATTTATGTTTACTTATTTATTTATTTTTGTGGACACAAGTTGTTTATTTTTGGTGCTTGTTTAGACCTTCGAGATTTACTTGATAGTCGCTGTCAGTTGTTTTATCCATACAAATTCTTGGTTACTTCCAAAGATTGTGATCTAGCTCTCTTAATTATTGAATATGAAAATATATGTTATAGTACTTAATATAATTTGTTATAACGAAATAGAAGTATAGCTTATTGATGTTCTTGGTGAAAAATACTTCAAAATATTTAAAACCTTTTAAGTTTGATGGGAATTAAATTTTGATTATGTGTTTATTCTATTTAGCACCTCAGTTTTATCTTTTGTTGGTTACAGTTTGAGGTATATTCGTTGACTGCTATTACCTTCAATCAGGTTACTGCTTTCTTGAGATCATATCTTGACAACTCTAAAAGTACTTGTTTCAATTTGAAGTTAGTTGTATACTTTTTCTATGAGTGTGTTTGCAACTTTCTACCAATCTTCAGCTTCTTGGTTCTTATTTGAATTATAGAAAAAGTTGAGTCTACATTAATGTAATTTTAATAATTTCGGGGGGGGGTCGAGATTACGTCTGGAGATTCATATAAGTAGGTATTACTTTAGTTTTTGTTTTTTTTTACAGTTCCAGTGTTTTTAAAACCATTGGGTTTTTTTTCATTGTTGTTTTTTTTTTTTTTATTTTTTTTTTTTTTTTTTTTTTTTTTTTTATTCCAATGTTCGTCTTTAAATAGCTTAACAATTTATATTCATACTTGTTTATCTGCTAGGTATTCTGTTCCTCCTATTTCATTTAAACACTACATACTTTCCTTTATCATTCCAGTCATCTTCTTCCATGTTTCTCTCTAGTATATTTTTATCAATTCTTTTTTCCATGTTGCTCTTGGTATTCCCCGGTGGTGTCTCCCTTGGGAAAACCATTTACAAATTTTCTTTGGTATTCTTTCATGTTTCATTCTCCTTTGGTGTCCGTACCACAGTAATTGCTCTTCGGTTATTGCACCTGTAATTTTCTTTTCTGTTGACATTCTTTGTAGTATAGTTTCATTTCTTACCCTATCTAGTTTAGTAAGGTTGGACTTCTTCTCCGATTGTCCATTTCTGCTGCTTCCAGTCTTTTTTCCATGTCTTTGGTAATCACCTTTGGTAATCACTCATACTTCAGATCCGTAAGTTACACGGCTTTCGAAGATCGTCTTGTATATTGTTTTTGTCGTTTTTTGTTTGTTCCAGAGTATGGGATGCAAAGCCCGTGTGGCTCGTTTACCTTTGGCTATCTTGTTTGTTATGTCTTTTGGTCTCTGCCATCATTCGTTTTTGTCACACCTAGATAATTATATTCTTTCACGCATTCTGTTTCCGTATTCTGTTTTAATAATTGTTTTCTATTTTTCCTTTTGCCTTATACTGTGTGTTAGTCATATTTAACTCAAGACCCCATTTGTGGAATTCCTCAATTAATTTCTGACCATATAAATCGCATCCTATTTATCTTCAGCTACTATTAGCTGATCGTCAGCAAATAAATGTGTATATGTATATATATATATATATATATATATATATATATATATATATATATATGGTCGGTTCCAACAACTATAACCATTCTTTTGCATTTTTTATCCAATTTTTTAAGGCGGCATGTATATCTTAAAGAGAAAGGGTCTTAAACATGACCCTCTTACTTTAATGATTTTTTTTTCGACTTATAATAGCATCGATATAGTTTTTTACTTATGGATATATTTACCTAGTATTCCATTTTTAAATTGCTTGTATTATCAAACGTTTCCCCGTTTTTCGAAAATTTGTCAGTTTTTGAATAGTTGATATCAATTATGCTTTCTCTGTTATTGTGAACTGTTATAATGAATCAGAAGTATCGCTTACTCAACTTCTTCTTCAACGATACTTCAAGATATTTATTCGTAAATTAAATTTTGATTCAGTGTTTACTCTATTTATCAGTTCACTGGTTTTCCATTTCTATTAATAGAACACTGACAGTCCAATTTGTGATATTTTCGTTGCCTGGTATTATTTCCATTGCTTCGACTGTTTTGTTGTGATCATAGAATGTCTACTGCCGATGCATTAATTTCCTTCTTCATAGTGTTATTTACTATTTCTAAGAGTGTCTTTGTAACTTTTGTTATTTCTTCCTCTGATTCTTCTTGTGATTAAATAAAAAATTAGAATGTAGTTTCCATACCTGTTAGGGTAGCGAGTTTACTTCTGGGGGTAATATATGTAGGCAATGTTGTAGTTTTCACTTCGTATTTGGGCAATTTCAGTGTAATGTCTAGACACATATGTATTTATGACCGTTATTGCAATGTTCGACTTCATATGGCTTTAGAAATTATATTACAACTTCTCTTCAAATTTTCATGCCAGTCAGTACAATATTTCTACTATACAGGTTAAAAATTGTGGTTTTATCTGCTAGGTTTTATGATTGCTCTCCATTCTTTTTCAAAACATTGCTCACTTACATTGAAATCATAATTCTGATTTCCATATTCACTCCAGCAAACATTTTGCCCCATTTTAGGAAATTTCTTTAATTCCTGAGTAATTGTTATTAATTTTGCCTTATCTGTTGCAAGTTATGCAAGTTACTTTATTTTGCTTTTGTATTCTGTCTTAAACTTATTAAGAATTCTTTCTCACACTTATATTAATAGTCAAATATAAATTAAAAATGTCGAATCTCACAGTGATAGAATCATTAGTCAGTTTATTATTTACAAGAAGGATAGGTATGCGTCAGGCTTTTCTCACTATCGTTTTAAATGGATCCACTAGGTTTCTATAGATGCCGTATGAGTTCGTGTTAAGTTTCCTCACTTCTACTTAATTAATTTGAGGTAAATATTTTTCACTGTGTACAAGGGCACAAATAATGTGAGCAAGTGACGTGAATAATTATTTTCCATTTGCTCATATTGTGAGCTGTACCACATAAATCTGTTAAGAATACTCATGCTATTTATCTGGGAAAACAGTCGATATACCAAGGTTTTGACAGTGCTTTACACAGATACTTCAATCACTCCAGTTTTTGCAACATTTAAGTATGTTTCAAAAAAATTGTCCTTCATATTTATACAAACCTATATTCTGATTTTATTTCCGATTAAAATTTAAATTTCATCTATGTCATCTTCATATTCACCATTCATTCAAGGATCACCAATATTTCTTAAGAATCTGTCTTTGGTCGCAGTTTTTTTTATTGGCCTCAGTTTTATCACAGTTTGGTTTCATACTGTGCTAGCGGAAATTGGTATAGGGATCTAATTAAAACAAATTTATTTTACTATATTGTAAAAACTAAGACGGCTACTCCTTCCTGAAAGATTCTGAATTCTTCTTACACTAAATTAATCAAGGGTAGGGTCTAATCATCTCTTCAGGATTTATATACTCATCTTGGTCTTTCCTCTCTTCATCCAATCTTCGAAGTGAAATTCTAAACTCTAGGCCGTATAAAGTCCAAACCTCTGCAAACTAGGAAACGAATGTAATATTCGTTGTTTTGGTAGCAATGCACTCTTGTGTACCCCAATAGTTTTTGAATACTCTCTTCGAGGTGTCATTCTTTTTAACTCAAGAGAATATATAATATATATTGTTTCTGGTTAGGGAACCTTCATCAGTTGTTCTTCTCACAAATAAATGTCTCTATTTCATACATATCGTTAAATTTGAAGACGCGAGATGTAAAGACCGATATCTAGGATTTTCGGGGAAACTAGCACATAGCGGTTCCGAATCTGGAACTGCTGTTACCCGTAACTTCTAGGTTAGAATATCACGGTGAAAATTTCAGGTTAGCTTCACCCGTCAGAGGTATTGAATACTCTCTTCGAGGTGTTATTCTTTTGTACGCTAGACAATGTATATAATATATATTGTTTCTGGTTAGGGAGCCTTCATTAGTTGTGCTTCCCACAATTGAATGTCCTGTTGAACAGTTCATGATGTATTTGATACATATCGATAAAATTCCAATTATATTTATACAATGAGGTTATAAATATGGTACAATCCTAATGTTTTATAGAGTGGCCTATTAACAGATGCTTATACACGGTGGTAAAAATATAGAGGGGAGTGGAATTATAGGTATACAGGGTGGCATTGAGTACTGGAATTGATAGTAAATTATAGGATGGAATAGAATAATTATTTAACACGGTGGTTAAAACATGTTAACATAGTCTTGTACCTATAGGGTAAGCCATTAGCATTTGTATTTACAGCGTACTTAGAGTATACGATATAATGAAATTATAGTTATACGAGGTTTTTAAAAAAATGTTGTACTAGGTTCATTAGCAGATTCCTATACAGAGAGGTTGAAATATATGCCGAGTAGAATTATAGTTATACAGTGTATTTTAAAAATGCTATATTGCGTAACCAAAGTTGCAATATAAGGTGGAGAGGAATTATTGTTATACAGGTTGATAATAAAAAAGGTTTGAGAAACGACTTATGGGGCGGCCAATAAGTACTTGAACATATATGATGGTTGTAATTCAGGATTATTATAACATTGGACTGCCATCAGCAGATTCATTAATACCGTCCAAATAATTACGCTTTATATAAACAATTTGGAATTAAAACGTATGAACAGGACAGAGTCTGTCGATTCAGCTAGTTTTAGTATATACTTTAGAAATTTCGAGAAGATTGTTGAAGAGGTCTTAGATTATTTTGCCTATTTACTTGGAGTTTCTCTCCTCAGATTTGTCTTGCAACAGATAGGTATTTGGAAATTGTAGCAAAGTATGTATGAAACCGACAACCAGTAAACCGGGCAATTTTTTGTAATTGCTTTACTACACTGGGTTCTCCATTTACAATTTTTAAATACTTATCTGTTGCAGGCAAAAGCTGAGGAGAGAGAGAAAAAAAAAGATACTAAAGTTCCATTTTTATTTTCTTTTAAATTTCATCTGCACCAGAGGACTTCGTTTGCCGTTTATAGGTGTTTTGAGTATTCTATATTTAATAGTCATTAACTCATATAAATTATATAACTATTTTAACTTGGGAAAGAACTTCTTGTCGGCGGATTCAAAGTGTTCTATACTTAGAGCATTTAGTTAGGGTATTTTTTTTATTTTTATTTGTTAAATTTAAGAATGCACACTAACTACAGTTTTGACACCAAAACATTTATTTTTAATCAGCAGTTTCAAATACTCCTTATTTATTTCCTAGGATAACATATCGATTGGCATTTAAGGCAAGTTTGGCATCGAATATATCTGTCGACTTTGATGAGTGCGTAACGTCTGAATTAAATGTAAAATATTTAACAGCAATTTAGTAAAAATTCCGAAGCAATTATACATAAAATAAAATTGTGTACAATAATAATAAAAATAATTTGAAGTTCAAGTTTATGCAGGTCATTAAAGATTGAACATAATTGATTTGATACCAGTATATTTGTTGTCACGTAACCTTTTCATTAAACACATTATTTCTGAAATTATTTAAATTGATGTAGGACATTTCGATTGGAATATCATCTTCAGTTTACCTGACCTTTCGTTATATGCTCATTCGAATAACTATTAGATTATGTACAGCTGAAAACATTACAGTGAATTATTTACTTGGGTGGAGGGAATATACACTTGTGTATATAAATGGAGCTTACTTGATTAATTAAATTGGAATATACATATAAATTATATGGATTTAATATTCATTAACACATAAGGTAATTTTATATTACCTTGATATTGTTATATAGGTCAAAATATACATACTTACACCATAAGAATTTGTGGAATGTTTGCCACGGAATTCCGTTAAAGTGAGAAGAGTCATCTGGTGCGTAGGATGAGGTGAAGATTTAGTGATTGTTACCAATATTGTGAAAAATGTTGTTAAATTCTTGAACTGCAAAGGTTACTTGTTTCAATATATATTTATATGATTATAATAATAACCTGCATTGCTTGCATATAAATAATTGTTATGTATCTTCTTTGGAATGCTGAGAGTAAAGTAAATACATTATTAATATTCTTCAAGAAATACTTTCACAATTGTTAGTTATTTACAGTTTTCTTATGTTATTAAGGAGCTTACTTAATCGTTTTTTGTTTTCTTATGTGGTACTTGAGTCGAATATAAATCTGGTGTTATATATCATATGAAACGTATTAAAAAGCTAATTATTATTCACTTGTTTGTGCGTCTGTCAGGTGCATTATCTTGATATGAATGTGATTTACTACCCCTTGGATCTGTGTAGGGTGGAAGGTGTGAATTGGCAAGCATGTACCTGTCTTTAAGAAGCTGAAATGTATGATTAATATTTTAAGCACAACTAATGACACAGATATATGTGCGGGAAAGTGAATAATCTCGTCGTTTTTCAAGTATGATGAACGTAAACAATTCAAGGACCAATGATGGTATTAAGTCAGTTGCATTATGTGGTCTTAATAACAACATGGTCATCACAACAAGTAATTTAGAGACATCAATGAAACGATTGTAGATTACTTACAAAGATAGCTTACCCCAATGGAGGGCACAGATATTACAGCCAATCTAATTACAGTACAGAAATCAACACAAGAGTACGTACCATGTGATTTACAAAAAACGATGGACTCGAGAGTTATATGAGTCTTATATTTCTACAGCCTCAGTTAGAATCTTTAGGTCAATCAAACTGTTTGTGTACTTGGCAATGTTCGTCAGAACAAAATGGGCACACATCCACAAAGGAGATAGAGCAATGACTGAAACACATAGTATACCTACCTTTGCAACGAATTCCCTACGCTTACCATAATATTTATATGCTACATGGCGCATAACGTTTTTGGCGTTGATTTTAGTAGTTTACCAACACTTGTAAGCCCTCATCAAGATTAAAAAAAGGTTTGGAACTAAACCAGTTACGAACCTGCTCTAACTTGTTAAAAAAATATGACGTTGGCTTTATTGAAACTCGACATTCTTGCTAAATTAGTGGGTTTGCTCCACATACAAGTCATACAAGTTATGAGGGGTTACATTATTCTGAAGTTGGGAGGAAAAAGATGATTACACTTTCTTTTCTTCGATACACAATTGAGTACAGTATATCAGTACTTGTAAATAATTGCTTACAACCTCTCCAGTCTTCATTAGGAGTGGTTGTAAGTAACTATTTACCAGTCCTGATATTCGCCAACTCCACTGTAAGCAACACAGACTACAAGAGTACAGTTGATCGCTCAGACGCAGACCGAATGCAAATTTTTACTATTTAACTAACATAACTTATCTTCACATAATTAATGAAGTGAATTATCTCATGGTGAGACAAGAACATGTTTTACAACTCACTAAACTGTGCCGTATCAAAGTTGCAAATATCTATTGCAAGAGCACATCTGACTAAAAACAAAACAGATAACTAATGAAAGGTAACAGCTGTTACGATTCTTGACCCCATAAAAGCACAGAGTATTTGAGCGCTAAAATTTAAAGAAATTCCAATATCATTTATAAGAGCTAGAAAATTTGATTTGTTAATATGAGTTTATATTTTTTATGTTACAGATATTCCTAGTCATTTTCTTCCTCACGACAACTTTTGCTCAAACAGATCGAACAGGGGGTTTTGTTCTTGACCATTCAGGAAAATATTATCCGGACGATGAAGGTAGATATATTCATGATGATTCTGGAAGGTATATTCCCGACTACAGCGGTCTCTACCACCATATTGACAGTAAGTAGCATTTTTACTTTGGAATTCCCTAATATCTTGGCAGAAGTTGTATCAAAAGCTAAAATGCATATTTGGTAATGTCAACATTGTTAGCTAATTATGTCAGAACAAATTTCCCAGGAATTTGTAACTAGGTTAAATATAGGGTGGTAGTTCATCCTAACGAGATCAAATTTTCTATATAACCACAAGTTTTAGAAAAATTCTTAGATCACCTATTAATTGAACAATTATTTAAAGTTATCAATATAATTATAAATTATATAGTATATCTCTTTTGGTCGTTATTATTTGGTTATTGACTATATACATAGATTTTAAATTCTATTGTAATATCTAATATGTTGTTTTTTATGTTGAATGCATATTTTTGGCAATAGAGATTTTTTTGGTACGAAAATCTGAATGCCTTGTTTTGATAAAATTAAACTACCGATAAGTTATAAGCCAAAATAAGACATTTAATGCACAGATTTTTTTCGATATAAATAATCTGTCATTCGAGTTGGTCCACTGTAGTAAATTTTTAAAAAGTTTTTTGTACTTTTCTTCTTGAAGATAGCCACATTTCATATTTACACTAACAATTATTTCATTATCTGTTATTTTTATCCTTGTCCTCTGACTGGATTGTTGACTGTTGGAAATCTTTAATTTTTTAATTACCATAAAGATAGATTCGCTTTCAATAAACCTTGCAGTTTTGCTTGTATCGAAACATTTAAAATCTAAGCGATCAAAGAAGTAATATTAGACTTGTTCATAGTAACCAGTTGCCAACGATTCCAACGGTTTGAGAATAACTCCGCGAATCGAGTGTTGCCGCAGTCAACTGCCGAGATCGCTGATTGGCTTAGAATTTTGCCAACCGTTGGAATTATCAGCAACTGGTCTTTATGAACAAACATATTGTTTCAAAATTATTGTTTATTATTTATAGTTTAATTCAGCAGTGTCTATTCTATCTATCTATTGTAGGTGATATTCTAGTTACCATCCCAAGCTGTTGACGTCATATTCTTTTAGAACCTCAGATAGGGACGACAAATTTTAAGATAGAAGTAGCTAGATTTATTTTCTGTTGATTGAAATGGACTGTTGCATGGAACATTTGATAGTTTAGGAAGTGTGTGAGCACTTGCATCACCTTATTGAAAGAGAACTTTGCTCAAGGCAATACTTAGCAATTTCTGTCAAAAACTAACTTGACTTTCATGTTGTTCTTCCAAAAAATCCTTACCGAGTACTTCACGCGCGCAAAAATAAATGATTTATATGATGATTTATTAGAAAAGATTGGATTTACTTGCAACTACAACCTTCGCAAATCGACGCACACCAAAATCGGCTAAATTGCTTAGTCAACAGAACAATATATTTTTTTGATTGTCTTTATTGATATCTAGGCGTTATTGAATAATATTCATCATTTGCCTTATTTGTTAGGCAGTTCTGTGAATCAATTTACTGAGTTGTCTATAAATTATCTTTACCGGTGTCAGCACATTTCTTCTACCGGCTAGTAATTTGTCACTCTTGAATGGTTAGAAACACACTACCGACATACGATGCGGGTATTTGTATTGTGTTTCTAGCCATAAAAAATAATAGGATTTGATTTGACGTAACACTCCTCACGTCGGGTCGGGTTCTTCTATTAGTGTTTTCTCCGTTAGTATTCTTAGTATTCCCGTCTCTGTCCTCTCTAGCATCTTTTGTGTTTTGGTCTTA
Organism: Octodonta nipae; assembly: GCA_034190945.1. Classification (NCBI taxonomy): domain Eukaryota; kingdom Metazoa; phylum Arthropoda; class Insecta; order Coleoptera; family Chrysomelidae; genus Octodonta; species Octodonta nipae. The sequence goes on along the minus strand of CM067223.1, from coordinate 40,188,339 downwards.
TAATAGTATTAGATTTCCAATAGTTGCCTTTCATAATCTGTTTTACGCTGATGTCGTCAAGCTTCCATCTAGTCGGTTTTTGCATATGACTAGTTTTTTCGTATTCTGGGCTGACATCACTATATTTAAATTCTTTGCTACTATGTTGAATTTGTAGATTCCGGATCTTTTACCTTTCTTCATTATCTTTCATATCGTCCAGTCTTAACTTTTACCTTTCTTCATTATCTTTCATATCGATTTAAGAGTAGGGGTCTCATTCGAACCTGCTTCTATTTAAGAGTAGGGGTCTACATTATCTGCGAGTTGTCCAAAGTTTGGCCTGTGGTATCTATTATTGTTTTATTGCAGTTTTTGGCCTTTATTGTGGTATATTTCTCTTACTGTAAGGGAACATTGTAATTTTAAATTTTAGAATTCTGCTGTTTAGGTATTTTCATGCGTGTCTTCGACGAAATTTTAATTATTATGCTACTGGCAAAGAAACTCCTTGCCTGCAGGGTATCTGAATTTTCTTTCCTTTACTTTCCCTATAGTTATTCTGAACTCTCTCTCAGTTGTGATTTCTCTGCTGTTTTCTCTCGGTATTTTCACGGGTTCTGAATTTCCGTTTGTAATTGAACTAGAAAACGTCTCCAAATCTTTTGAGATATGTTCCCAATAGTAGTTATTCACAAGCTTGTGTGTTTTCCTGTAATTTTAGCTATTTCGTTTTTTCTTTTTCACATCTTTTACTTCTTTAGAGTTGTTTTGCTCACTTAATTCGATTTCCTTGTTGAACTTGTGGGTTTTCACAATCTTCTGGTGAGTTTCTGTAAATATAATCATCTCCTGCTATAATATGGATGATGAGTGCAGGCATTTTTTACTGTAATTATATTGTAATTTCTCTCGTTTCTTGTTAAGGGAACATTCTGTTGCGTATTGTGCGTGACATTTCCGTTTGGGCTGAATATCACTTCGATTAACCACAAAGTAAACTGAGTTTCCAGTTATTGTGTGATTTTAGTATTTCTGTGCATTTTGCTGTTTGCAAGTCCTTTAAAATGAACTGAAGTAAAATTTTTGTGATGTATTTTGGTTGTATTATCTTGTTGTTGAATTGTGGCCAACCTAGTAATATAGTCTGATGGATCTAACAATTATATTGATCAATTTTTTATTGTGCCCGGCATTATTCAAACAGCTCACTTCGATTAACCACAAAGGACTGATTTGAGTTTCATTTGTTTGGTTTATATGTATTGTGGCCACCTAGTTGCTACTGTCACGAACAAGTACAACATATTTTGTCCTGCACGATATTCTTGTAGGCTGCAAATTAAATATTTACTTACATGACAGTAATTACCACACAACAGTAACGCGTGACAACTAATATGTTAATATGTGGGGATATTAGCGTCAGATTAAAATTTGGTATCGTTTATTGTCGCTGTCGCTAATGTTCAATCCTAACTCATGTTGACATGTCGCTAGTAGCTATGTCGTCCCTAGACGTACCGTTCGCGTGTCATGCACACGATGAACGCCCGTGCGGCGGTCGGCCTGACAATAATGCTGAAACATCTTTAAAATTGTGTTTTGTTTAAATAATTGTTAAAAGGTAGTCAATACTCAATCAACTTTTATATCCCATAAACAATGCCCCTACTGCTAGCTTAAATCGATGTTTTAAGTTTTCTGCATGTGTTTGAGACTCGGCTAGTCTCTTTCTATTCCAGTTTTTATATTACCATGTGTAAGATGTTTCTCCTATGGCGTTTTTAATAATAACTAAAATCGCCTGTGGTCGAAATTCGACCACTTGTTTCAATGAGTAATGAAATTCAACTTCTTTTTCATATATAATGAATAGGACTTTATTTGTTTTGAAATTCATAATTCTCAATTTAATATGAAAACAGGCAGTAAGTGGAAATTAATCACAAAAATTTAGTTACCACGAAATAATTCAGCTTTTAACCGCTAGAATAATATAGAAAATAGAATAAAATATTGAAAATATTGAATAGTTATAACGTAGAAATCGTATATCTAGAAATTCCAAAATTATATGTTATAATTTGTTACTAATACTTATTCAATTTCCATTTGTACATTTTATAAATAATATATGGGTGACCGAACTTTAGTCGTAAATTCACGTACGTATTCCATATAATCGAACATTTGCTGTATAAACTATTTTTTCTCAACATGAAATGTTTCAATTTAATTTCAATTCTCTAACATTTGTTAAACTACTCATTATAATAATTCCACTACATAATATATTTCCACCACCCTTTATATATATATATATATATATATATATCTGCTAATGCACTACCCAATATAAAAATGTTTGCTAACATTTTTCTAACCACCCTATGTAACTATAGTAATTCTACTCTACTATATTTTAACCACCCTATATATAACTGCTCATGGACGACGCATCGTATTATTTTAACATTTTTTGTGCCACCCAGTAAAACTATAATTCTACTCCAACATTCTAAATATGCGACTTTTTGTTTCTAATTTTTTTAACTGTCTTCTACAACTATATTTCAATCATCATATAAATGGAACTCATGATGGGCCACCCAATATACCATTTCCTTTTCTCACTTTTTTGTAATTACCCTGTATAACTATAATTTTACTCACACTATATTGCAGCTATCCTATATATGCAAATGCTTGTACCACACTGTATAACTTTAACCCTACTCCAGCACATATTTAAACCACCCTGTATATGCGTCCCTGTATATTTTTTGCATACCTTGTATAATTATAACTCTACTGTGCCCTTTATTCCATGAACCCTGTAAATTCAATCACTAATAACTAAACTATATTAACTCTTTTAGTTTCTAAATTTTCTTAATTACCTTCTGTAACGATAATTTTAGTGCGCCGTATATTTCATTAATTAAATATATGCAACTATAAATCATTTATTTTTCTAATATTTTTCCTTATCACCCTGTATAACTATAATTCCTCCCACCTTATATTGCATCTATCCTATGTATGCAACTGCTAATGGGCTACGAAATGTTGCACTTTTTGAACCACACTGTATTACTATAATTCTTCCCCAGCACATATTTCCAACATACCTGTATGTGTATCCCTATATAATATTTTTTGCACCACCCTATTCAACTATGATTCTACTGTGCCCTCTAATCCAAGTACCTTGTAAATGCAACCTCTAATAGGCTACCCTATATAATTCCTTTTTCTAACCACCCTGTATAACTAAAATTGCACTGCACTCAATATTCTAAACAGTCTGAACGTGCAACTGGGCCACCCAATAAAATATTTGATTTCTAACATATCTGGAATCACCCTGTACAATTGTAGAATACAGCGCCTTATATCTCAGTCTATGTATATAAACATATGTAACGACTCTCAAGACAACTTTATTGTGTCTCAAATTAAAATGAAATCATATATCTTTTTACGGTTTAAGGTTCAGCTATAAAAATGTAATGCTAGAAAAACACTACCTAATGAATTTTTTATAAGATCCTACACATCAATTAGGTCACCAAATCACCCTGTATTGATCAAAGCTGTCATAATTGTAACAATCTCGTTCTTTCTCGGTAACACGTTCTTTCCCGAACAATCGATTTGTAGACGCCAAAACCCCATAATGGAATTTCGGCAAAATGATAAAATAAATAACATTATATGTATTATATTATTAGATAAACAAGTAAAAATATATTTGAAGCTATGTATCACTCCTCGTTAAAAGAACATTAAACAATTTTTGACTGACTGAAATCTTAAAATTTATTAAAAGATTGCCTTTGAACGCAGTAATGAATATACCAAAATATTAAAAAATTGTTATTATATTTGTAATAAATTCATTACTCAACTTGGTCAGGATGGGAAAAAAATGTATCAAATAGCTTTTGTATCTCTAAATAGTTATTGTACTTACGCAAACTTCTTAAAAACACATTCAATTTGATTCGATTATGTAAACAATATTTATAATTCGCGACACTATTGGGGCTTTAATTTCGAACATTAGATTACGGCTTAAGGTAGTTGTTCATAGTGGACGCTATCTCACTTGCTTTTATCAATAATTTATATTTAATTTAATATTTTAAAAGAAATAAATAAAGATTCTTTATATATTCTGCACATCTACGGCACATAACCTTTCGAATTGTATACGTTTCTTTACCCTCCTTTCAAAATAAAGGCCGAAAAAGGGGTAGTAGGTTTCGGTCTTGGCGAATTAATAATAGTATATGATACTCTGAATCCTTCCTATATATTATTGATAATAACTTTATTATTATCTTTTTTGGAAATTTTTCTATATGTATTCTGAATTAGTCTTTAATTATCTGTTACTCTCTTTTATTAATCAGTATTATATCTTTTCAGGGTATTTTATTGAAAAACTTAATTTTTAATTGTCTTTTTTGAAAAATAATTAATTAGGAAGTTTTGATGGTTAGGAAATTTCATTTTTTTTTCTCTGAGTGTATTAATTTCGGCAAAAATATAAATGTATTAGGACTTTCCGATATCTTTGAGATAGAGAAATTTTTTGTCTTTTTAAACAATTTTTATTTCTGTTTGTGCCCCTGAATTCAAAGATTTTTTTACAAAATTATATAGGCGACAAGAAATTTATCTAATTGGACCCAAATTCATTTAAAGGTAATTAATTCTTAATCCAAATAATGTAAAAATGTATTCTAATGATATTATAGGAATGGAATTTATCCTTCAGTAGTTATTATTGATTATAATAATGAAATAACAATAAAATTAATTTGGGTGAGATCAAACAAATTCTAAAATTACATTGATTATATCTTCTCGATTATGATTATTATTCCACACCTTAATCCTTTGCTGACGTTCTGTTATTTACAATTACGACATAATGGTACAATAAAATTTTAATAATATTAATAGCCGACATAAATGAATTTACTTACCTGTATATTTTTTGTAGAGGCATTTTCTATATTCCATGACATGTTAGAACTCTTTGATTATAATTGCAATTAATTAGTTTTATTATTACTGGTAATTGCTCACCAGTAACTAAATAATTCAGGTTCACCATATTTTGAGAATTGATTCAATGGCGTGTACAGCTGCTCTTAAATTTCTACAGCTTTATTCTAGACGGCACTCCTAACTTCACAAAACCATGGCAATCTGTTTTTAATTCCAGAGTTATATTTCGATAACCTTTATCATATTTTTCTCTGAATGTTAATTATCTAGATTTCGGTCCTATACACTATTAATGTAGAAGTATTTTGTACTACATTTTCCATTAACTCATTAAAATAAACCAAAAAGTCCCGATTAACATATACCCTAAAACGCACTCCTAGAACGTTATTTGCCTTTAAAAGGGTTTAAACACACCTGTTTTTTCCGTTATTGGCAAAACTGTTGAAAATACATAGAAAAAATATTTACGTTAAATAACATGAGCTACTCTGTTTTTCGACATGCAAATCATAATCGTCTTATTTAAGTTTGTGAAGGGGGTTTTCGGCCCTTTATTATTTTCATTTCAATTTTTTACAATTTTCTCTACAGATTTACAAAAGCGTAACAATTTTACGTAAAAAATATTATTTTAGTCCAATTATTAAACTTTTATAAATCTGTAGGAACATTTTGAAAAAAATTGAAATAAACAAATTATGGGCCGAAAACCCCATTTACGATCCTAAATAGGACGATTATGATTTGAATGTGGGAAAACGGAGTAGTACATGGTATTTAACGGTAAAAGTAATGTAAGATACATATAACAGAAAACAACAGGTTTGTTTGAGCCCTTTTAAAGGCATATAACTTCCTAGAGGTGCGTTTTAGGATACATGTTAATCGGGAGTTATAGGCTTGTTTTAATAAGTTATATCGACACCAGAAGTTTGGAACCATATTTTAGAAACACCCTGTATAATACAGATGTATTATAAACAAGGAATGCAACCGGTAGTATTTTTTTCTATTTTTCCTAAGTTGTCACAATTGTATGTTTATTCTTACAATTTGTTTTAGTTGGGATACTATATAATGTGTTTTATAGAAGTTATCCCAGTTTAATACTAACATCATTTCATTTTATTCCTCAATAAGCCATAAAAGTCATCACGCCCAAGTAAATTTAGAACTCATAATACATCAGGACTTGGAGAGAAACCCTGGCTTGGCTCTCGGATTACTCTTAGACCAAAGACTTTTCAAAACAGTTTTTTTTTTGTATTTCCATACACTCCATATTGCCTTTATGACATTACCTTAATGTGGCCACACATATTTCCTTCTGTGGAGGGATGATCCATCTAAGAGCTGCCCATGTTAATTAGCAAACCAAAAATCGGTGTGGCAATAGGACAAACAAAACATATAGGAATAAAAACAGGAGTACGTTCTCACTATGCCCCTCGTTGCTTAATATGAAGGAAAAAAATAGAGTAATATGGAACATACACACTTCAAAACAATATTAATTGCCATCGAAAACGATGTCAAAATGAGATCTATACCGTTTGAATTTTTTGAATATAAGCCCTCAACTATAGTATTATTTCCTAACATTAGAAGAAAGTCGGTTACGTCGTCTACAAGTCTTAATCCTTGATAGATTTTCAATTTATACTGGCGATATTTGATCTGATATAAAGTGTTGTGCTCTTTTGGCTTGTCACTACATTGATCACTAACTGACGTTATATTGTCTTATTTAATAATTTATATTAAAAAAAAACAACTTCAATTGGTTTAAAATAAAAACAGTTTAGACACCGTGTGCAGTCACTATTTTCTGACATATGTTCATTTTTTATGTGATTTAAGGTATAATTCTATTGTTTTCTTTAGCGTAGTCTTATCTCTCTCTCTCTCTCTCTTTCTCCCTCTCTCTAATTTGTAGTTTTTTTTATATTTTTTTTATTATTTGGACCACTCTCTATAAGTGTAACTCTAATTCACCCTATATTGTAAGCACGCTGTATATGTTTGTGTGTATTGGTTATCCAATATAAATTATTTGTCTATCATTTTCTGAACCAGCCTGTACAACTCTAATTCAACTCAACATGATTTTTCAACCTTTTGCAACCGCCCTTTATAAGTATTAATCCTCTCCACCCTATTGACTGTTCCTATTTTTCTATTGTTTAAATCACACTGTATACTTATAATTTTACTTCGCCTCATATGTCAAATATAAGCAACTACTTATGTCCCACACTACATAACATTTTTTCAACCAGCTAGTATACGCAACTACTTATGTACTACCCAATACAACATTTTTTGAACCACCCTGTATAACTGAATCTATTCCACCTTATGTTTCAACCATTCTATATATGCCACTGCTTATGTACCACCCAATATCACATTTATTTGTAAGATTTTTTTGAACCCACATGTATAACTGTAATTTTAGTTCGCCCTATATTTCAGCTGCGCACATTGCTTGCTGTTTGAATTTCCATGCACGTACACACACAATTACCACCATATACCGTAAAGAAAAGATCGATCACATAACAATTTGTCTTTTCGATTCATTTCACTCGACTTTAAGCCGCGCAGATTGAAAACTGTTACACCCCGCACGATATATTTCATGGCATATCTTGACAGTTAAGCTAGATATTTATGATGAAAATTTGACATTTACATTTATTTGTCCACACATTTTTCCGATTTTCAAAGAAACGATATATTTTACGTTATAGAAAACTATATGGAATCAAGCTTTGTAGAATACAATTTAAAATATTTAAAATCATCGAGCCGTGTTAGAGAAAATAGTGTAGATTCATTGAAATTCACTGAAAAGTAGTCCCTTATTTACTGTTTTTCTGATTACATGGAAAAAAAAATCACGTTATAGAAAATTATATAGTACAATTCTGTAACATTCCTTAATGTAATGGCGTTTAAATCATCAAAATTGGCCAAGCCGTTGTTCAATAATCATTGAGCATACACAAAAAAAATCCGACGAATTGATAACCTCCTTTTTTGAATTCGGGTAATAGGTAACACACATTATACTCAATTTCTCCATTATGTAACAACGGGTTTATTAAATGACCCTTAGTGCAAAAATTCACAAACCTATTTTTATTCAACTATATTCGTTTATGGCAATTAATCTTAGCATTCCAGACAATGCCTCAAATAAGAAACATCTTACGATTTTTAAATTTATTATTAAAATAGTTGATTTCTTACATTTTAATGACGCGTAAGTTGTGCTGAACATTTTTTTTTATTAAAAGTAACGTTTTTCTCAGAAAATCATTTTCCGAGCAATCAGTACAAAACTATTTAAATTTTTCTTGAATTACTTTAAATGATAGCAAACGTCTGAATATATGTTAACAAGTGATTCACATATTTTAACTTTAATTACAAGCAGAACGGTATTAAACATATCGCTGAGTATGATGTTTCAGGATTCGGACCACATAATTTTTTCAGAATTATTTCATTTATGAATGTTAGTAAACATATGGGCAACATTTTTCTCGTTTCCCACACAATTACAACGCGCTTTTTACAAAGATCAAATATTCTAATTGTGCTTACTTCACTGCTGAATATGTTACAATGATGCACAAATTATAAATAAATCTTAGTGGTTTATCGATGATTAGAAATATGGTAAATGTTTTCATTTTCGGAGTAAAAAGTGACAACGAGAATGCATTTATATTCGTCTCATTCATGTTAGGGAAAAAATCCAAAAATATTGAAATCAGATCAAGATTGTTTACAGTTGCAAATACTAAGTATATTTTGTGTAATATTTTCCTAATTTAGCCTGCATTATAACTTTTACTATTTTCATGATTGCAGTGCTTTCCAATAGTTATTTTCGATACCCCTGGGTGCTATCTAGCTAATGCAGTGTGACATTTAAATAAATAATTTAAATAAAAGAGTCCTTGATTTAAATTATCAGTAATTTTTGAGTGGTTTAGATTAATTTTTTTTTATTTTTTTATTTAGAATTTATTGTTATTTTGGGCTACCATCATTTGACTTTCTGCCTTAGACTTCCTGCTTTTTCAGTAGCATGGGAGTTTCTGTACCCAATTTGTCTAGTTTAATCACAATTTAGAAGATAATTGTTCTGCTTCCAATTATCTGTCGAATTATTGTTTTACAATAACAGTGCATCATAATTTGAAATCAAGTCTTGCTTTTTCTATATTTTTGTATCGTTGATCACTTTAGATGTGCAAATTCACATTTACTGTGCAAGGGGGCTGAAACTTCCCCTCGCACGGGATATCTGAATTTTACAACTGTTTGTCTGGACTATCCAGTCCTTTTAAGGTCTATTATAACCTGCATTAAATAAAGATGCCTAGAAAATAGTAAAATATTACCAGACAGACTTGAAACGGAAATTATTTATTTATTCACTAATAAAAATTTCTGAATAAAACTTGGCACTTATTTCTATTTTTTAGTGATCTTATGCATATTGTGCATTTGTCAATAAATCAGTAACAGATATTGTTATTACCCTGTCTAATTTATAAAAATGTCGTAAAATATTATTTCATCATAAAAACACACAATAGTTATTTAATCTTTTTTTTTCATAGAGCTTGAAGTTTTAAGTTGAGAATGATTTTATAATACGCCCCAATAATTTTTAATTGCAATCGGTTCGTGCAAGAGAAATGATAAATACTAATTATTTTCAACTCATCAATAATAAATTCTCCTCTACAACCCGCCTACATTTTTTATGAAATAAATTCAGTCATATTAATAACAGAAGGATACAATCCCGCTTTTTTATTAAAGGTTAACCATTGCTAAATAGATTGTCAACTATAATTACTTTGATGTTACAGTGAGATAACAAACAAACATTATCATGTCTCGAATAGCAATATATTGTACCTACCATTTCACAGAACAGCATCTTTATTGTTAAGGTCTTTATTAACAGTCATTAACTTTAGGTCAACTATATAATTTCACATTCTTATGTATCTTATCGGCCCTGACTGATCTGATCTCGACGATATAGATGATACAATTCATTTTAAGGTTAAGGCCTTTATAGATGTCAGGTACGTGCAATAATTTCCGAGTAATATTCACGTATATTATGACTTTTAGCATTGACATTTCGGATTTGGCGATTCAGATAGCGATTCTGTGTTCTAGGGAGTACAATTAAATTCAAATATTCTGCAGTTGTTAGTTTTATAGGTACATTTGACAGCATTTGGGCTTAAAATAGGTATATAATAAAATAAATGTATGACTTCACGATGTTTTATTGACAGGTTTTTACATGCCTTCTTAATTCGTCTAAACTCATTTGTTTCCGATAAGAACATTTCGGTATTCCAATCTACAATGAAAATATAATACAAAGCTGAATTCAATATTTCTCGTTTACATTGTATATCACACTAAAACTTACAGACTAGGCAAGCAGCAAGAATCACCTAAAATGAATATGTGATCTACAGTTGTGATTAGATGTTAAACAAATGAAACCGAGATTAAAAACCTTCCGCGAGTCTTCAATACTTCCTATAAATTTGCTTGCCCCTTTCTGGTTTGCCTCTGTCTAAATTATGGCTGGGTACTACCCTGACATGGTGTATTGTTGAAAAGATTGGCAAAAATTAAAAAAATAAAGCTACCAATAGAGGTTTTATGATCGGTTCATCAAAAATTTTATTAACTTCTTTTACACAAGTGTCACCATTCTGAGCCTTTGAGAAATTTCAGTACCTCCAGTATTTTAACTATACGGTTCCGAAGAAGCTGAAAAACTCTTCATTGTTTTTAATTTTCATATATCTGTCAGCTACAATCGTTATCCTGTTCTAAATAGCACCGTTCACTGTGTTTAACCCAATATTTTGTAAAGCAGTTTTAGCTTATTTCCAGATGAGTTTAGTTTTTAGCTTGTGCAGAACGCTGTGATTGACGCTAGATCCCTCCATATAAACCCATGAGAATGTGCCTGTTAATTTGTATTTTGATGATTTCTTGGGAATAAAACCGCATTACTGGAAAATCTGTATATTTAAAATACCCAAACGTTTCATTGTCTAGAACAAACCCCGTTTTCAATAGCAATAAAAAGGTTTTCCCTTATGACTTTAATAAGGTCTCTGAACATTAGAATTTTTTGGTCTCATTTTTGGCAAACGTAGTACATAGGAGCCCCACTTGAAATTCTTAAGATAACTCTTTACCATTCTCCCAATTTGGAAGAAGTTTTGTTGTTTCACATGGTCTTTAGAATTTTTAGTGTTTCCCTGCATATATCATTTCCTTTTTTACATTAGCTTGATTGTCAAACATTAATGTCAAATTGTGATTTACTAAATTTACCGTTACGAATACTTCTAATTTTTAATTTTTCTTGTTCATTTATGTTAAGTTGTACAATTGAAAGCGGGATCTGATTTAGACCTTGAAACGTTTGGACTATTTGAAATATACATACTTTCAAGTATATGTGGTGTTATTCCCAAAGATCTCAGGAAAAATGAAAGTGAAACACGACATAGGTACTAACAAGCTTCTGCGAGTTTTCTGCGATCTCAGAAAGTGCGTACCTAATTTTTTAATTATGTGACTGCTGTTCCTTAGTTAATCCTTGTGTTCTGCAATACCATAATTGAGTTCTTATTTGTTTCAATTCTTATTTCACTTATTTATTTCTTTGTATTGCTCTAAATTTGTGCTCTTGTTTCTCTTATGTATGGGCATTTCGTCAGTATTTTGTTGATAGGATGTATTTTTCTGTTCTCTATAAATACAGTATTTTCTATTCTTGTATACCCCGATTAATTTCTAATATTGTTTTTTGCCAGTTAGTTTCTATCTCTCGGCAATTTTGTTATTTTAATGTCATTCATTAGTTAATACGGTCCCATCTTAGTTCATGATTTTAGTTTTGTTGTATTCTGATGATAAATGACCTTCATGATATTAATTTTAAATTGTCCTATTTGGTATAAATATTAGTTGGTTGTAAAAATGTGTCAATGCAAATCAAAAATAACCTAGTTCATTCAGCAATAATGGTATCATCTAATGGGGACCGATCAGTATTGTAAAAGAACAAATTATTAATTAGGGGTACTTCTGTGGGGAAAAACTAAAAAAATCGACCCCCCCTGATCTCTGAAACTACTGAGCCTAAAATTTTGAAAAAAATAGGAAATATAGAGCGTTGCCCGAACTTTACAGGAAAATTAAGGAGAAACAATTAATATTAATTTTGGGGGCCAATTATAGAATTAAATAAAAATTTAAAAATAAAAAAATTTCAAATGCATCATGTAATATATCAAATGAAAGGACTGATTCTGAGGAACACAAATATATCTTTTTCATATTTAAAAAAAATTATTTAAAAAGATATTAACGAAAATATACCAAAATTTACCCATTAGTATTAAGAATATGTAAAAATTTAGCCATATGATTCTAACGGTCAACAAGGTGGTCAGAATGGCACGCTACAAAATATATAAGTCAAAACTTAAATAACCTTTGCAATGGAAAACTTTTGTTTTTAAATAAAAGTACATTTATTAGGTATAAATGCCACACGCCATTTCAAAATGTAGACAATTCCAAACATCACTTCTCACATTATTGGAAATGTAAACATTTTTTGCAGTAGGAACGGGTAAATCTGTGGAAACCAAAGAAAATGAAATTCAATACATATTTTTAATTAAATTAATTTAATGTATAGTTTAATCTCACTTGCGTTTGTCTAAAATAAATATGTTAAACATGTTTTTAGCACAAAGTTCACAAAAGCATTTTTTTATATTAGTTGGGTATAATTACATATTTTGATATTCAATTCTAATCCACTTTTCTTAATAACAATTTTTTACTTTACCCTTTAGCAAATTCTTATTTTTTGAAGACAGTCAGAACATTTTTTGAGGAATAATTGTTTTGTTAAAATTTATAATAAAAAATTTCCCATATGTAGAAAACTTAAGCGGTATCCCTCTATATACGCACCTGTTTGCATTAAATAATATTGGTTTAAACGCTCTTTAGAAAATAGAAAATAAATATTTTTGATCTTGCCATTGTTAGAAAGGTACTATTTGACAGTATTTGATTTTTAAACACCCATTTGTTTCAAAAACGGGAACGTGAATAGATTTTCAAAATTACATCAATATGTTAGTTATAAGTATTATCGTATTCAAAAATAATTCTTGTGTGCCATTTTGTTTTTATTTAGATTCTACTCTAGCGACCCGTTATCTACGAACTTCTAGGAACTTTGACTTACTTCAAGAATATCACAACTTAGTTAACGAAATTGCATTTCTCGTAAAAAAAGAACGAAACAGTGTATTAGTTTACTACTGTTGATACTCGATATTTGTTTAAATTCATTTCAACAGATGTCGACTGTCATATAAATCGCAGAGGCTGATTTTTTATGCTTTGAGAGTATACATATGAATTGCACTAATTGCATACCTTCAGTTATAGTGGCAAACAACATACTATAATTATCTAATCTATCACGTCACTTTATCCTTGCCATTGACCTTTACACAAACGAACTGTCATAAGTATGTCCCGAATAATTGGATTCAACTACATATCGATGAATGCGTGAAAGGTGTTTAATTAAGTGTTATCGGTTAAATGTACACTCCTTCGCATTTTTTAAATTAAATAGATTTGTTGCTATATGAATTGTATTTTGTACTATCTAGAAAATCTATATATGAACATATGTAAAAATGACTGTTGGTGTGCTCTCATTTAATAAACGTCTTTAAAACCGCTGTGATTTTATTAGACAAAAACTGTAAAAGAATTTCATAATATTAGACAGCATATAGACTTCTGGAAATTATTTTCAATTATTATTGATTCTTAATACTTATGGTTTTGCTTATATGTGCTCTTGCGTAATAAGCACAGTGGAGAACACTCGGATTAAGACTCTCAAAGAATCCGAAAATATCGGCAGGTAGTATTACAAGAAGTGCTTTGTAATTCATTCTTTGTTGTGCTTTAACATTATTTGATCAATTCAGGATGACTACAGTATCATTGTATCACTGGCATCCTGAATGTTATTTCTCTTATTACAGTTCACCTATTCTGCCCCTTTGGTCAATTATATACAACGCTTTCTAAAACTTTTTATTACCTTCATCATTTTTATACAACGCTCTCAAAAATATGTTTTCTCAGTAGAGGTTGAACAAAAGATAAATTTCTACAGTAATGTTCTTAATTGTTTTCTAAATGTTATTTGTGGCATATTATGACATATATAAAATATATATGTGATCTGGGGTAATAATACCACAATCGAAACTAAAAACGTTTCCGGGTCTATTCTGACCTCGTTTTCAATGGTTATCATGTATTGAATATTTTGCATTTTATATTTTCAATACATGTTAAAGGTCAGAATAGACCTGGAAACGTTTGGTTCCTTGAATATACACATTATTGTTTCGATTGTGGTGTTATTTCCCAAGAACACATAAAAATAAAATAGTAGTAATGTCCTTGAAGTCAATCTATTGATATATAGTATGAATCATTTCATCTGGTGGCATACCTCTAAAATCAATTGATCAATTTTGATGCGACTTTAATGAATTGTTTGGTATATATAGACAATTCTATTCAAACTGAAAAGCAATGCGTACTAGATTAAGTTTTCTAATCAAATATTTGGAAAGGTAGGCTTGGATTTTGTAAATTCAAAATGTGACTAAGTCTTTGTATATTCTTAGTTATTTACATTAACTCTGTACAAATATGTGTAACAAAATATAGGAATGCCTGGCGCCAACGACGTGTAATCTTGTTTGATTTACAAGCGAAAGATTTGTGATAATCTTAGAATAATGTTCCAAAAGATTTTCAAATTACATAAAGCGAATCTGTGCTCATTTAATTCTTTTAAATCTTTTAAATTACATTTCAGTGGTAGCCTAACTTTTAGCATTAACAATTCTCAAAATTTTACAGATACATTATTAAGTAACATTTTACACCACTGTGTGATCAAAGTTTGAGTAAAAAATCCCTAACCAACTGTACTGCTGGAAAATTTAAACTGGTAAGTCTTTACCTGCAAAGTAAACATTCCAGTTACACAAAGTGTTAGACTTTTACGAGTATCGCGACCGGTGTCAATTGATAAACTAAAGTCTCAGCAAAAAAATTTGTGAACAACCAAATATCGGGATAGTTCGTAAGTTGTTTTCCTATGTTGTCCCTTATAATTTTAATGTGATCACTGAAAGAATATAATTCTTTGATCGCACTACCCTTTAACAAAGTCGCACCTAGGAGCGTCACATAAAATTCTCAAGATAACCCTTTTCAATTCTTCCAATATAAAAGTAACTTTATTTATATTAACAAATTAAATTCTCTTAGTTAGGTCATTCGTTCCATAATATTGTCAAACATTTTATTTTCAAAATTTACTATCGTGCGTTTCTACATATAGGGAGGTTCTTTATGTCCATTGACATAGTGTCTTTTTGTCGTGTTCATGTATTAAGTTAAATAAAGAGAAACTATTTGAACAAATAATTTATATAGTATAATATTACATTAATGAAATTTTGTTTTGGGTATCATCACACAAATTTGATAAAGTCTAATGTAAGAGATCTTTGTCAAAGTCACACAAATCTATGACCTGTACTTTAAGGATTGGTTGGCTAAGGGTGTTAAAATTTTCTGTACTCAAGATCAAAAATGGTAAATAATTCAGTCAGTCTTATTTAGCATGTATAAAACTATTACCAGTATATTTACTTTTTAATTTTTCACAGACAAGTACATACATTACGAACCTTCCAGCAGTTCATTAAGGACAGTAGTTGTTAAACCAGTCACAGTGCCAACACGACCCGTTCAATATGGTCATTATGATGATAGCAGAATAAAAATCATTAAGCTCAACAGTGATGTTGGGAAGCAGGGATTCAAATGGGAGTAAGTACTTACAAATTCTAATTTAACTACAACAGTTTTAGAGCCCAGGCAGGCAAAAGCAAATTTCATAAAGTTTTTGAGCCAATGCATGTTTGTTTAGTTTTCTATTGAAATCTTTATTTAGAATAATGCAGTATTTGAAATGTTGAATAAGTTAAGAGAACAATTTCTCATGTTGTACTTTGGCATTCATATCAAGAGTTCTTGATAAACATCAGGATCAAAATCATTGATAACGGCAATACGTTTTTGTTGACTGGATGTTCGATGAAACTGCTCCTCATAGTCTTTTCCTCCTTCTGTAATACTATGACGATTGTTTTGAAATCCCCTAGAATCTCTTTGCCAATAACTGGTCCATAAATGTTAACAATGTCAACAATTTCGATGAACGTCAATGTTGCAGTCCTTGCTCCTGTATCACAGTTAAAACAAAGTTTTGGTTTAGTCTATAAGTTTATGACATTTGAAATCACTCAATATGCATTCAGTATTTTTGCTTACGGACATCTCTATAAATATTTAAGGAAAAAAATATTTATTTAGAAATCAATGACATTATTTAATAGGGTCTTGTGACTACAAGAATTTCCGAAGAGCTTCTTCTCCAACACGGTTACCAAGGTAGGTAGTGAGCTATCTTCTGTGCTCCAATTTGCTGTTCGGTTCTGGATCTAATATTATTGCTTTATTTTTTATGTATACTTCTTATAACGTTACTGTAATCACCCTTAATTTCCTTTTGTAATTACATCATCTTCAGTATATCTTATTTACCTTCCCCAATGCTAAATTTGAAATTTTAAGTCACTTTTTGTCGACCTGTGAACCTAATGCTGGTTAAATAAAAGATATTTATTGTTGACTAAAATTTGGAGTCCATTAAAATCATGAAATTGGAAAAGTAACTAATTCTTTTTGCATATTGCAATAATGTAAAAAAATCCTACCATGGTCGGTATTTAAAAACAACTTTAATTTTGCATATTTATTAACAAACGCAGTTCAATTAACATCCTCTCAGAACATGGAAAATATATACTAAGTGACAGCTATATATAGCCCAAGAAAACGGAAGTTGCGTTGCCAAATGGAAAAATAGAGAACAATTTATTATAAATATAAAGTAGGTATATATACACCTACCGTAAGTGCTCAAAAAATATGACCCGCTGTTCCTAGGAATTAGGTTAATATATAGGGCTTTCATTTCAATAGTAGCAATCTAAAATAACTTTTAAAATATTTTGCACTTATCGGCAGTTTCGCACCAAACTTCTTATAGGGGGATTTTGGGGTCTGCTTATCGCGAATCTGATAGACAAATTTCAAGATAGGGACGATTAAAATAGCCCACGAGACAAACATTTCGTTCGCCATCTTAAATTTTTTAATTCCGAACTCATGATCAAAGATCCCAAAAACCCCTATATACCAATTTTGGTGTATATCGGTTGATTTTAAAATTTTCATGCTCCATCTTGGGTCTATCCTTTCGAATTTTGTAAATCTGACCTTGGATTCGTGATCAGAGACCCTACAAACCACCCTAAACCAATTTTGGTGAAATTGGCAATTATTTTCAAAAAATTATTTTTTTAAGGTTTCTAGGTCATTTCTCTGTAGAAAATAATCTGATTTTAAAAACTCTCTTCGAGGTGTCATTCCTTTGTACGCAAGACAATATATATTATATATAAATATAATATATATTGTTTCTGGTCGGGAACCTTCATCAGTTGCGCTTCCCACAATTGAATGTCCTCTCGAACACTTCTTTATGCATTTGATGCATTTCGTTAAATTTGAAAATCCTAGATGTCGGTCTTACATCTCGCGTCTTCTGATTTTAAAAAATGATGTATCAAAAGATTGGTAAAAAGGGACATTTATAAAGAGGTATTTAAACTTGTAGAAGTTATACTCACCCCGCTGGGGAACTGTAGGGTGACCGATACGTGTAAATATAAATTAACCTGTCTTTTTCTTTTAAAGATATTTTAAAAGTTATTTTGGCTAGCGTGTTTTGAACTGAAAGCTCTTTATATTTAAACACTTTTCCAATATTTTATAATGTTTGTGAAGAGATTCTATAGACACTAATTAAGGTCATTAAGTTTGAAGGAGGTAGTTCATTACAATAATTTGTAAATATTAATTAACCAATACGAATTCTTAAATTTAGAATTATTTCTTAGAGAATTTCTTGCTTTCAGCTAGGATTTAAGTTAATGTTATATAAATACAATATACTATTGTTGAAATGGCAAAAAACGTTTTGGAAAATTATGCCAGCTATTGTCAAAGGATTTTAGTTCTTTTACCAGTATTAATAAAACATGTCCATCATGAATTGTAGATACATGCAAAAGCAGGAGAGGCTTAAATATCCAGTTCAAATAATCTCATCATAATATCAACGAAATATTTACAGTTTTTTTTTCAGAAAATGTTTAATTACAATAGAAATATTTTAATCGGGAATTGGTTTGAAGAAAACTCGTTTTATAACAAACCCAACTGCAGACGTTGTACTGAATATTCACAAGAATATGTTGAGAAATGTCCTACAAAAGTACCAGATTCGATAGTTTGGGACAACAAAATCCAATTTGAGGGGCATGGAATTCATCCACTACACTTTAGTGATGAAGTACCAAATTTTTATCAGAATTTTAACACGCTATATGATTTGTCTTACAATCGCTTCCCGAAAATAGACCACCTGAAAAGATGCTTATGGGACAAAAACCCTGATAATCTCAAAAGTTACGGCAACATTACGAACTACGGCATCTTAGAAGAAAAATGCGAAGAATGGAAATACCAAAAAATGCAACTTCCCTACACCATGAATGAGAGTATACTATAATATAATTACAAAAAAAAACATATCAATTAGTTAAGAACAACTATTGAGATTGCACTTAATTTATTTTACAAGCTATAATAATAATAATAATTTGTGCTTGAACAGACAGTTAATACTGTATTTAGTTCTGTATCACGAATAGTTATATATAGCTGACTGAATCGATTTCCAGTTTGGTTATGACTGAAGAATAAATAAACAGATACTTCCTGATGCAATAAGTATGCACCCACTATTATATATTTTTCCCAATAATTAACTCACAATTTACTTCAAAACCTGTTTAAGTTATTTTTAACTTCAAATTTTAAAATCTACATTAGTAATATCCTTTTTGATATAACGTTTAACTTCTTTCATAATGTAGTTATCATAATTTTTTAAGATAATAAAACATTTAAAAAAATATATAACCGACTTCTACCTATAACTAAAAAGCTAAAAATAATTATATCAAAATACAACTCTAGCAAATGAATAACAAATTCAATGTTGTAAGGTACCTACCCAGGAAATAAAAAATGTATAAACATTAAAAGGTGCTCATTCTGTACAAATTAATTACCTACCAATCTAGTATATTTTTGAAGTCGGTGCCAAGCAAATCTAAAATGCTTCATTGCGTACTTATCTACTAATTCATCAAACTTGATTGCTGCTTGGCACCGACTTCAAAAATATACTAGATTGGTAGGTAATTAATTTGTACAGAATGAGCACATTTTAATGTTTACATTTGTTACTTCCTGCTAGAGTTGTATTTTGATATAATTATTTTTAGCTTTTTAGTTTTAGGTAGAAGTCGGTTATATATTTTTTTAAGATGTTTTATTTTCAACTTTTTAGTTTTTTTGAACTCAGGTAGTTTTCATTCTTTATTTTTTATTTTGTATGTATAACCTTAATAGACAGAACCAGGTAACACCTGAAGCCTCAACATTACACAGTGATACTTTATCATTTAAATTGAAAGGTAAATCTTTACGAACAAACTGTACCAGTACGCGTTGTCTTAATAAGCCCAAAATATAATTATGCCTTATGGACTGCGCCATGTAACCTTTTTTCAACTTTTTTTGACAACCCTGTATAACTAGATAATTCCAGTCTAACCTACGTACCAACCATCCTGTACATACGACTGCCCACGGACAAGCATAAATTTGTTAGCCGCCTTCTGTAAACTATAGGACGGAGTAGAAACCATCCTATATTTACGGAGTCAATTCCGTCCTATATTTCAACCATAGTATATAATTCCTTGTGGGCTACCCAATAAATTATTTCATTTTTAACATTTTATGTTATCGCCCTGTGTAATATTAATTCCTCTCCACACTTTATGCAACTTATTATAGGCTATAAAAGAAATAATTTTTTAATCACACTTTATAAATATAATTCAACTCCAGCATATATTTTAACCATCCTATATATGATTTGCTTATGACCACATCATGTAACAGTTTTTTAATCACCCTATATAATTTTAATTTCACATTTTTTTCAACATTTTTATACCACCAAACGTCCAGTCCACCCTATATTCCAACCATCCTGTATATACGGCTGCCTACGTACCACTATCATTCTAGTCCGTCCTATATTTCAATTTTCCTATAAATGCAACTCCTTCTGCCACTTTACTTTGTGATTTTGTTTGCTATAACTAAACACCCTGTCTATAGGCCATCAAGTACCAGTTTAAAGTTTGACATGTGTTGTCACTGAATTTTCTATTAGGCCGGGAGAATGAGACAACCAAAAGTACCGTCTTCGCAAAATGGAAAAATTTTCATTTATATAGGTATTTACCTGGTATACAAACAAAACGAGCTTGGTACTCATTGATGTAAGGAGCCCAAAATACTATGCTTACTACCTATATGCTTGAGATGTACATAGAAAATTTTCAAATTCGCAATTAAAACTTCCAGTGTCTAAAATTACCGCACTATTACGTTGATAAGAATTTTGGAATTTTCGGCGATTATCTGCAAAACTGCAAGTTGCACGTCGCAGAAAAGTATATGAGATCACCTAAGGATCTTCCTTAATAGATTAAACGTTAAAAAACTATACACATCCTTAAGGAGTTATCGAAAAATCGACTAAAATATTAGGGATATTGGTCGATTTCCATGCACGCATGTGTTCATTCACAAATTTTATCACTTTACCAATAGAATTCTTTTCCAAAATTTGAAGTTTCACCAATTCGGATATATACTCTATTAAACAAGACCATATTCATTCAAAACGGTGCACCACAGGAGAAGAAATCAGGTAACATACAAACATATAAAAAAAAGCGAAAAAATACGCGAAAATTGATAACCTCCTCCTTTTTGGAAGTCAGTTAAAAATACTAATACAACAAAATAGTATTTATTAAGTAACAAATTATAGCGGTGGATAATTGCTTCACCTTAAATTTAAACAACAGAATGCTAATTAAAAATTAAAAATTTTGATTTCATTTTTTTATGGCTGTCAGCCCTCAACAGAGGGTGGTTTTCGCGATAACTACTATAATCTGTTAGTATTGATTGAGTAAAAGATTTTGGAACCAGTTCGATAACTGGCTTGCTCTTTAATTAAGTTAATACGACGTCGTCAGTCAAAAATGTTTGGATAGCGTTCAAATATTTGTCAACAAATTATGGCATGGGTTACATCGGATTATTTTATAATGCGACCTGCTGATTCTTGATCCCTAATTGTTAGTTGTTTGCCTTCACATAAAAAATCTTACAGTAGGTTTTTTTATTTATGAAGTAAGGCACATGAAGACAAAAATTTTCAATTTGTCGACGTATTTGAACTTTAAACTTAGTGGAACACATAAAAGATTAATTCCTAAATTGTGTAAGTCATATTTATGTGAAAGTTATCTAACTTCTTTACGTAAATTCATCCATTCAGTTATCAATATGACACTAAACATCACTTTGTTATTGAAATTTTGTTATGTTACTGCCATGACATTTAAAATAGATTATTCTGTAAATTCAAATAATCTAAATGCTCATTCGTATATACATTTCTCATATGTCACAGAATCTCATTTATATGACACTTTACTTTGTTAATCGTGATAATATTTCACACGTTTAATTTCATTAATGCAATAGAATCAGGAGTCGTGACTTGGAAGCATATTTCGAATATTTTTAACATTATTACTAAAAAATATAGTTTGTTTCATAGTTGAACTATTAAAGGTTTTAATGGAATTAGAATTTTCCTTTTTTAGTTTAAATTGCTTGGTTTTCGAAAGTCGGAGACAAATAAGTGGGGATCATTTTCTTGAGTAATTTCGGAATGAATTTGTCGAGGAGCTATTTGCATAATTTGCCAATACATTAGGATTTTCTCTCTTTAGTTTTCTTTCCTGGAGCAGATTAGTAATCTAAACTGGGAAACAAAGTTTAGAACACAAATTCTAAACATTGACCGGATTACTAGTTATTTTTCTTCAACTTCTAAAATTAAGTGATCGCCAGCAGCCAAATTGTCACTGTCAAAATGTTTTGACGCACAACAAAATTGTATTAAAACCAAACTTTACAAGGAAATCTCCAGTGATTGATCTCTACTTCAGATTTGGAGTAGTAGTCAATCTCAAAAGACAGAGAAGTATCATACAATATTCAAAACAAAATTTATATACATCAGCAAACTTTTGCTTGACTGGAACGTCTAAGCACGAAAAGAATTGTTAAATTAAATTTATGGCTTTGGTAAACAATTTACTAATTTGTTAACCATCTCTTTTATTAAGGAATAGTGGTCGCCCAGTGATCGAAATTTCATCCTTATTAATTGGATCGTTATTGTTCTTTTTTTCACATCGAACAATTATGTACTTTAGCGACCAAAAGTGTAACACAGGTAGTTCATCTATTACTCAACAAATGGTGCCAATCTCAAAATTTGATAAAACAATTTCTTATTTAAATTAATTAATAAGTGTTTCCACAACACCAAAGCTCGCGAAGGCCATTAAACAAAGAACAAATATTAAATTCGGTGAGAACGTTTTCGTGGCCAGAGTCATAGCAGATTCTGCTTTTTCCGGATTTGGACCGCGTCATTTTCTGGAATTAATTTATGTATATATCTGAAATCAGGATATAAGCAATGTTTCCCGAGTTTCACCCACACATATAAGAGGTTTTTTCAAGGATGAAGAAAACAAAACAAATGTTATTTACCTTGCGTCCACTCCATTCGTTTCGTCTTTTCCTCACAAACACACTTTGAAACTTCACTTTTTATACTTGTCACAATGACGCACATATTGTTAATGATCTAATACCATAGATCTAGCCAACAACGAATTAATAATTGGAATATTTGAAAATCCGAGTAAAATAAAGCTAGGAGGCACTTAATAGGACTATGTTTATGTGCTGGTTTCAGATATACAAATAAATTAATTCGAAATAATGACGCAGTCCAAATCCGGAAAATGCAGAATCAGCAATAAAGTCAGTTGACAAACAGAGGAGAAACAGATTCTACTAATGTTGCTTTTTGAGTTCATATAGAGTTACTTTAATCATATCAATATCATTCTGAATGTTTTGCAACATCCATCAATACATCTCATTTGGTTGCTGATTGTTATGAACCCAAAAACTATTACCCGTAAATACATAACACATCTTGATCTAAAATGTCAGTTGAAAGAGTTATTTATATTTCAAAGTCATGCAAGTTGGTCACAAAACCAAGGTCAAAATTTTCTCGCCAACAGATAAAAATTATATTGAATATTGAATTAGGATTTTATGGATTTTGAAAAGTGGATTAAACTGTAGTCTAATTCTTAACAAAAATTACATAAATTACAGAAATCTATTGTTTAAAAAATAACAAACATTAATTTAGAAATAATTGAATTTATTCTTAGTTGTGAAGATGGGAAAAATTCATTAAACTGGTTACTCTTAAAATTTATTTTATTTATAATTTTGATAAAAATTGTAAAAAACAAATTTCTCGTAGTTAGTTATTACACTTAAATTCGTTAATTTATTTGGCCTTTTACAAGTAATGCAACATAGCTGCTATTCAGAATATTACGCACAAATGTAGAGGTTGCATTTCATACAAAATTATCTTGAGTTCTGCTCATTGGTAGTTAAGTAAAGAAAATGCTTCTCTTCCAAGGTTAAAGTTTTCAGAATTTGTTTTTCCGAGGTATTCTTTATTCAGTCTTTGTTCCTAAGAAGAAATATCATACACTTATTCTTTATTATTCATTTTGTGTGACTAAATCTGCAATACTTACCAACGATGATTCATCATTTTAGACACCTAGTTCTGTATTCGGATTATCTACAAAAATTTTATCAAGATAAAATTTTGATAGGCGGAATTTTGTCTCATTATGCTCTCAGTGTATGTCATTATTTTAAGACCGTTTTTCCGGGACTCTGGACTGGAGGATGTTGACCCTTTGAATGTCCAGCGAAATCACAGGATTTGACCCCATTAGACCATTAGATTATTTCCCTTAGGGTTGCCTAAGGTACAAGATCTCTTGCTATCAGAAAAATTGAAGGGGATTCATAAGAATGCTGTCAATTTTATACCGTTACATACCCACTAGGAGTTTATGCTTAAAAATAAGATATATTTTTAAGCTTCATCATAATCTAGTTAAGAAGGGAGGACGGTAAGACTTAATCCTCATGGTATAATAATGTGAGTAATAACATACCCTTAAGGTTTTGTTTTGTCAACCTCTCCAAGGAGATGTATAAGTTTTTTAGTGATTTCTTCTTCTAAGACGCGAGGTGTATAATATTTTTTTCAGCAAAAGATGTTTTTTGGTTAATACGCGTTATTTAATTTCTCAACATAATCTCCTCTTGACCCTATACTTTTTGTTCAGCGTTTCTCCAATTTCTTGACTTCTTCCAAATAAGAGGTTTTCTTGAGGCACTCCAAATATGAGTTTGCTCCACTGATGACCTCTTCATTTGACCCAAATCTCTTACCGCATAGCTATCCCTTCAGGCTGTCTGCAGAATTTGCCGGATTGGGTAGAAATCCCTAGCCTAATTAATTAATTTTTGCCATGGAGTATACTACTTTTTGCTTCGCCCTATGTGATCGTTTTACTCAAAAAATTATGTATAATCAACACGCGAAATACACTATTTTTTCAATTTAGTTAAAATTCACCAACATTTCTGCTTTCAATCGCTTTCAAATACAGCTTGCTCCAACTTTGACATTAGTCTTACTCTAAATGGCAGTTGACGGGAGCATTATTGTATTTACATTTGCTCTGCAGTAAATTACAAAGCCAGTGGCTTCTGAGACTGCCCTCATATGTTTTAATTCAGCATCAAAATATTAAATATTTTATTCATTTATGAAGGCTTAACTGCTATTCTTTTCTAATAAATCTAATTTCAGGTACGAAACGGAAAATGAAATCTTCGGAGAAGAAAAGGCTAAAGTGGTGAATACTGGTACCAATGACGAAACCATCAGCTCTCAAGGGTATTACAAGTATACCGGCCCAGACAACATTATCTACAATGTAGAATATACTGCTGATCACAAAGGCTTTATACCAAAAGCTGACCACTTGCATCCTGCTCTTCAAAGGGCACTTGAAGTTCACGCTAAAGGAACCGATACATTGAAGGATAATCAAGCATTGAAGAAAAAACGATGAGAAACTAACTTAAGATTGAAATTTTAGCCAAAAAATCTACGCGTCACACGTTTACTTTTTATAACTTAGACTTTAGTGCTTTAGGTTTATTTATTGTCAATTTTAAGTAGCTTTTGATTGTGATTTAATGTAATGTCGATTCGAAATTTTCAATAATAAAACGGAATTCAATTAAATTGTTTTTAAAGGACCTAGTGGGTACGAATCCTACTCTGGCCTCTGGGTGTTTGTGGATGTCTAGCGCATTGCGAATATCTACAAAATATAAAAATTCTGGTGACTGGCTAATAGGATTGAGAGATCGAAGCCATCCCCTTCTCGAAAAGGACAACCTTGGAACAAAAATTTTGTTCAATAATGCTGTAGCTAACAAAGAATTGTTATTTGCATTTCCGGTGGTTTTACGAATTTTGGAAATGTAAACAATATAGTAGTTTAAGTATTATATCTTTAAATTAAAAACAGTAAAGGTTCTCTTAAATCCGAATAGTGAATGCGTTACTACTAATGTTGTTCCAATCAAATGATTCCAGCTAAAATTTGAATACAAGCAATAGGTACTATATAAAAAAAAACGAAACTAGTTGCAAATATTTTATGAATGAGAATACTCCACATAAATTACCTCTGTATATATCCAATGAATACCTATCTAACTAAATACAAAATACCTCGAACTGAATAGCTACAGCTTGAGTTTGAGGGTAATGAGTAACTATAACAGACACAGACATAATACAAATTCTTGCAGAAACACTAGCAATAGCGTAATATTTATGCAGATGGTTGCAATATCAGTTCTATACGTGTTTATTTATTTATTTATTTATTTATTAACAACAACAACAATTTGTTGACAATATTATGCACCAAATATGATGAAGCTATAATTACAAAACTCCAATAAATCGTCAGTCCGTTCAACCAAAATTATTGGAAGTAAATTATTTTATTTAATCCGAATTTTGCCAACAGAGCTATCAGTATTAATTTTTTAAAACTAATTAGTACAATGTAACTAGACATTCAGAAATGGTTCTAAATTAAATGACCATGATTATCTATATATAAATAGGCTAAGACAAAACGATTAGGTACCATTTTCTCCTCTGTTTCTCAACCAATTTTCTTCATTTTTGTTTTGTTTAGTAGCTACGGACGACCTTCAGTGCAGAATGCTAATCTTAATTTATAATATTGGTTCATTCATTAAATAAAATATAATAAAAATTCATTATTTACGTCAATAATGTCAATGCCAAACAAATGAATGTGCCGCGTGCCGCTGCCGCCAGACTCAAACCATTGAGTAATTATATATAGACAGACCAATGCTATTATATACTTAGAGCATGTACTTCTGGAGGTGGCATGCAAGCGTTGTTATTGTTTAGTGGGTAAAGTAATCGTTGAATATCATAATTATACAAGGCGATTCCAGATATGTTAGAAATAATTTTTTTAATGGGTGGCACATAAGCAGTTGCATAGTAGAGTGCAATTATAACTAATAAAATAATTATATAGGGAAGCCCATTAGCGGTTGAATTTACAGGGTTCTTGGAATAGAAGGTGCAGTAAAATTACAGTTATACCGGGTGGTGCAAAAAATGTTATACATAGATGCATATACAGGGTGGCGAAAATAGAAATGCAACATTTCGTAACCCATAAGCAGTTGTATATATAGTTAAGATGAAATATAGGGTAAGAAGAATTATAGATATACAGGATGTTGATAAAAAATGTTAGAATAGGAAATGATTTATAGAGTAGACCACGAAGAGTTCCATATATATAATAATTGAAATATAGGTCGGAGTAGAATTATAGTTACAGAAGATAATTAAAAATTTCATAAACAAAAAGAGTAAATATGGTGGGTCATAGGAAGTGGCATATACAGAATGGTTTACCCGGTGGTTGAAAAATGTTAAAAAATATTATGCGTGGTCCCTAAGCAGTTGCATATACAGGGTGGTGGAAATATATAATCAGATGGAATTATTATAATGAGGATTTTAATAAATGTTAGAGAATTGAGTGCAATTATAGCTATACAGGGGTGTTAGAAAAAATAAATATGTAGGGTAGCCCATTAGCAGTTGAATTGTTGTCATATTAAATTAAGAATTACGAATTTAAACACAAATAAAGTTCTATCTAAATTATATCTGAAAAAAAACTTGAATTTCGTTACTTATTTGTAGACCGACATCTAGGATTTTCGAGGAAACTATCACACAGAGGTTCCGAATCTGGATCCGTTCTGTGTAATTGCTGTTCTCCCTTAACTCCTAGGATAGAATGTCACGATAAAATTTTCATGTTACTTAACCTGCCAGAGATATTGACACAATTGGTCGAATTTCGACCACTGGGCGACAGCTAGTTAATTGAAAATCGAATTGCTCGTCGATTTGCAAATACGGCAACTGCAAAGTATATGAATTAACTCAAAAAAAATTCACAGAATAGCTAAACTGTTTAAGCAAAGACATAAATAAACACAGACAGTCAAAGTAGCAACCTTGCACACAATTAAAGGATAAAAATTCAAGATTGTAATAAACAACAATACAGCATTTTCTGGCACCAAGCACGCTATTCTTCTTATCCTCCTGAACCTTGTCCAAGCGTGGTTTATCTTCTTTCAAGGGAAATAAAAATTATGTTTCTTAATTTACGGATAATCCAGACCGCAAATACTGAAACAAAAATGAGAAATTTCCCAAAAAAAAGTAATTGTTGAGCCTATTCCGTTACTATTTAACATAGTGTTGAGTTGTACCTCTGACTGATTTTAAACAAGATACAAGAGAAAATGGGGGCAGCCATAGAATTGTTTTAATAAACAGATCGGTGATTCAATTACTGTTTTTGCTATTTAAGATTTTTTTCACCATAGTCCTCACTAAATAGTAAAAAAGGAAAGTACTGAGGATTATTGCAACAAATGGTAGCTTCAATGCTTATTAGAAGTGCCGCGGCAACCCGATTGACAAAAACCGATTTAACATTTGGTTCAAACATGTCTCAAATTGCTGAGAAGATAACGATTTATTAACATTAAGAACAAAACACCAGGCTATATTTAAAATTTTCAGTTCATAAAATTGCCTAGATTTCTAAGAATTGTGATTTGTAAACAAAATCTGCTCATATTGTATGCCAAAAGAGCTTTGTGTGTGTGGGTTTGTGATTGCTCTCATCATATTAATTTTAGTATTAGATTTTTTAACATTGCGCCCAGCTTTTTCGAGACATTCGGTTAAAACTTTTTCTATTGTACATCAGTTTGCTTTTAATCATTGCACGCTTTTCCTAAATCATATGTGAAATGCTAATAATAAGAAGGCTTTGATTCTATTTGACTTGTCATAATAACAATAAAGTTCTGTAACTTTCAGTCAGGATGATCATCTTCTGAGAGTTAAGGCAGTATTTTTAGTGTGTCGGACCATATGAAACTTATTGTTTTCTGAAATATTTTCTCACCATATTTTTTGACACTTCACAATCCAAGGCAACTGGAGCGGTTGAGTATTTTAGATTATTAAAAGCAGACCGTACAATGCCCACATGTTCTTCATTGATGGTCTCTCTGCTACCTTCACTGCAATATACTTCCAGTTCTTCTCTTATGTAGGTACTCTATGCGTGTGGGATTATTAGGATAAAGATTAATAAGCACTCACACTGCTTCGTGAATATTACTTCCGACTTCTGCATAATTAAAAAATCTTTCAGTTTTGCCCTCCAATAAACAAACCCGGAAAATTTTCATAAAATTGGTTAGAATTATAAGCCCAATCAACAATTCAAAACTAAAAGATGTAGCAAAATTCTATCCTGTTGTGTCTACCTGTCATCATAATGAAGTGAACCAAAAAAGTTTTATATGTGTATATAATACTCAGGTTTATGAGAAGAACTTTGTATGTATGTTTTTTAATTAAACTGAAAAATTGTATTATGAGCCAAATAAAAACTAAAATTATATAGGTTTGTCAAAGAAAGAAATTATTGTCCTGTTATAGCTTATTTTATTTATGATGTCAGTGTGCTGACTACATATTTTTAAACTCAGTTATTACATTAGTGAGAGATGAGTCTAAACTTTGTATAGCTTTAAACGTAAACTTCTGCAAGCTTGTATATTTCTGAATAAAATGTCTCTCATTTTGCAAAATTACTAGAAGTGAGGACACATTTTGGTTCGTTGAGTATCGCTGCTAATTTAAATTGACAGCTGCGAAAATCAAAAAAATATAACTGACAATTTTGTCAAGAAACGCAATTGCCAGGTGCAAAGGAGGCAGGAGTCCAAGAGTGTAAGAACGCAAGTACGAAAGTTATTGTGCTCTTATTTCGATATATTAACTGAACGGTTTTATAGGCTGTGTCCGACGTAAACACATACAAAGCATTTATTGTGTCCTTATTGGAAATTAAATTAGTTTGTTTGTAGCGATTTTATATTGTCTCATCGCTCAGTTGGTTTGTTTTCGCCCCCAGTTTAAAAACGGCCTGGAACTAGTCTGAGCTTTCCACAAATTGTCAAATTTGAACTTGATCCTGAATATAAACCTAAGAGACTATAAAGGTGCCGAAACCTTTTAAAAAAGTTTCGAAGTAGGAGAGATATCCAAAACAAACGGTTTGTTGACGAAAAATGTTTTATTATAAATTCCTTAACAACAACACAAAACGTTAGGTTGTATATATCCTTCAACCAAAAAAAAAAGAAAACGTTAAAGACCATAAACCGTTTCTTTAGAGAAAAGGACAAGTATAGTAACTATGTAATGGTGCCTATGAAACTATTAAGAAATTATAAAGTTGATTTGTTTTTTAGTGAGCAAGGATCAGGCTAAGCTCGAAAAATTATTGTGGTATTTCTTTACATCGCCTGGTATGAAATTGTAGCAGAATTTGACTCACCCGGTATCCTGTCAAAATGAAGGTTTTAATAAAAATTTAACCGTCATTAGCTTGCACCATTGTGGCAGCTGTCAATAATTCCAAATAGTAGAGGTATCCAACGAAGCAAATTTTGTCATCAAGAGATTAAAACATACTTTGCCCTTATAGGGTAATAGGATAGGTATTTTTTTACAGATTCTTGAGCACAATCTCCCTTTGGATAAAGAAATACTCAAGCTTCCAGAATTTTACTTTTAAAGCTAGGCAGAGTGACCCAAGAAATTACCAGCATGTTTTAAAATTTCCAAGGTTTAGATATGTCTGCAATTTTGTTTTTAAAACTGATTTAAAAATAAAGTCAGCACTCTGAGACCATCAATTGTCTTTCAAACAATCCATATTTAGTTAAAATCAGTCCACAAATAAAAATGCTATAAAACGAAAATAAATATTCGTTTTTCTTGGACCACCTTATATAATATTATCTTTTCGAGATTTTTTAACTGATTGAACGCAAGACTATATTGCTTCTAGTCGAGAACCTTTCTCAGTTGTGCTCCCCTCAACTGACTGAATCTCCAAAAGATGGTAACATAATTTATTTTTTAGTTTTATTTAGTTTTAGTTAACCTACGAATTCTTTGTTATAAAAATCACAAGGAAACGGCGTTGTATGCAGTATGACCCTTAATTTCGAGTCCCTGTGGGCTAGTTCTCCCTAAAACATATATATGTCGAAATTCATTTTGCTATAAAACCCTATCATGGTATGAAACTGACATAACTTGCTTATTTTTGTTCAGCTATTAAATTCTTGCTTAATTACATCTAACATGTGTGGATTCCAGAAGAATTGTAAATATGTAGTTGACACACAACTAGTGTATTTTTTATTAAAGTTAAACAGAAATTTGTCATCATACAAATGTTATTTCACATTGCGAGTACAAATAAATATCTACCTGTACTTAACTTCTGAATTGACAAGTAAGTTTTACAGTGTGCAATGTACCTAATGAGTAACATTTTAATAAACCTGAAATAATCAATTCTCAGCAGTTACATTGTCATTTTGAAACTATTTTCACTTTTCATTGTCAAACACATTCGCAAAAAATCCCATATACGGGGTGTTTTCTAAAGGTTCGCCAAACATGGAGGGCAGATAGGGGGGCTCATGTGCTATATGATGTAACCCATATTAAGTCTACATATCTTACGGTTTTTGTTGTTTATTTAAATTATTAAATTTTTCTTAATTCTCAGATTTTTACGTTTAAACTGTTGTAACTTTTTTATTTTTTAGTGTATCTTCAGCAAATAAACTTAAATATAATCTATCATGTTTGTTTGCTCATCTGCATTTGACATTTGGCACAATGGCTGAACAAATTATATGAGTCCACAAATGGCGAGGTTCCATTAAAAAGTAATTAAGTTAATTTATCACGTTTGAAAAAAAAAAATAAGAAGCTTATCGAGAACTTCGAATGCTTTCAAAAACGTCTCTACATCAACCCCATTCCAACGATATATCACACTTATTGGAAAGTAATCAGTATCACAATAAAATTTGTGATTGTAACTTACAAGGTGAGAATTACAAAAAATAAAACATACAAAAAGTTGCAATAATACATTATAAATTATGTTCAAACTGGCTTCCACCTCTACGGATGCAAGCGTGCATCTTTTTCTGACTGCTACAGTTTTAGTCTCTAGTCATTGAGCATTACTTGAAACGCAACATTGGTTCTGTCCGGTAACTGTTCATTGTTTTGTAGTTCAGTCTCGTAAACGAGTTGGTTGGCCCGTCCCAATACAAAAAAAATCAAGGGGTGTCAGGTCTGGAGACCTAGGAGGTCAAGAGTTCGGAAAAAAATTGTGCAAGAACTCTCTGCAAGACCGCCTATAATGGGCTTAACAGCCATCGTTTTGGAAGTCTTCCAATGGGACTTCATTTAATAAACGCGGTACATCGTTCATTAAAAATTCCAGATAGTTATTTCCACTCAGAATATCTGTTAGAAAGTGTGGTTCGATGAAAAATCTCCCGATGACATCTGCCCATATATTAACATTAAATCTGCCTGTTCATATGGGGATTCCTACGCGGCCAGAAGTGTAAACTGTGGTAATTTACAATTTCTTCTCTGGTAAATTTGCATTCGTCGGTCCACAAAATGCTTCGTAAGAAATTGCCTTCATCTACGTCACTGTATAGCAGAAATCGACAGAATTCCACACATACAGATTGCCAGTTTCCCGTAAACATCCTTCAGGCTTGACGTGCAGTATAGCGAGCCATGCCATATGCTAACATCATGTCAGTGTATTCTTCGTTTGAATAAGCAACCATCTCAACGCTTAATAGCAATGAAGTACAGTAAAGTAAAGTAAATAACGTAACTAATGTTGGAATAACAATTAGACAAGAAGACCAGAAACAAAAACAAACTCGCAACAAATACGTTCAATACCGAACTAGTATTCTGAGAGACACAGCATATCTTATGAGTTCCCCATTATTTGTATCCCACGACAGAAAGAGTTTTATTTTTTGTAGTCCTAACCTTGTAAGCTACAATCTCAAATTTTATTATGACACTGATTACTTTCCAATACGTGTGAGATATCATTGGAACGGGGTTGAAGTAGAGAAGTTTTTGGAAGCATACGAAGTTCTCGATGTGCTTCTTATTTTTTTTGTAACGTGATAAAGTGTTTAATCTAACTACTTTTTTATGGAACCTCCCCAGTTGTGGACGCATATAATTTTTTCAATCAATCATTTGTGTCAATTATCGAATGCAGATGAGTAAACAAACATCATAGGTTATATTTAAGTTTATTTGGTGAAGATACAGTGAAAATTAAAAAAGTTACAACAGTTTAAATGTAAAGATCTGAGAATTAAGAAAAAATTAAAATTAAAAAAAAAACAAAAACCGTAAGATATCTAGACGTTATGTGGGCTACATAATATAGCACATCAGCACACCTATCTGCCCTCCGTGTTTGGCGAACCTTCTACAAAACACCCTGTATAACTGCGACTTCGACTGCGAATATTAAAAAAGAAGCGAATATTCATTACATCCCTACTACATATCTAAATCTGTCTTTACACATGAAATGAATCTCTCAGAATAAAGAATAAATATATCTTTCAAACAAGACTACTCCTGCCATTTGAAAAAATCTGTTTACAGTGAACCCGGTAAACATATCAATATATTATCAAAACTTAGTTTGATTGACAACAATTTGGTTGTTGTTCGAGATGGATATCTTGTTCCATACAAACGATAATATTGGTGGGACACTTAAAGCCCTCAGTTTATGCTTGCAACTTAAAACAAAAACCCATTTTTGTAACAAAGATGGGAACTCTTTACTTGATAATTCGCATAATATTGTTTACATTATGGAGCCCTTATCTGTATCAACTTTCTGCCCGCCATAATGATTAGCAAATTCACATCCAGACAAATGGATATCCTGAGCTAACTCGATGTCCAGACTAACATATTCAAAGTATGTTCTTTATTCTCCTCAGTACGAAAATTTAGCCTCCGTTTGTTAGCGAAATATTGAAAACATCTTGCTATTCAAAATTTTGTTTTTAAAAAGGTGTGCTCCGAGTTGTATGAATAAGTTTCCCATTATTTGGCACATAACGGTCAAAGTCTATAAAATTGATATGCTGGTGTCAAATAAATTTTAATTTTATCAGTAATTTTTTAGTGGCAGGTATTTTAAAGGTCTTCAGTGAAATGTTTGTTGTTTCTATGATAATTTTCTTTTTAATATATAATTGTTATAAGATAAACAGAAGGATTAAAAAATTTTATCGGAAATTAATTACCTCAATAGCCATTGAACTTAGGTTTTAATGAATCTAAAATGAGTAAAAATTTTTGAAACTCCAATACATAGAAATCTGACCTAAATTATAGACACAAAGTTTATATATTTGAGAAAAACTTCTATTTTCTTATTTTATTGCTTCCATATACTAGGATAAGGAAAATCCTTGTGTTTTAACAGAATCATTTTCGTGGCTGATATTCTTGGAAAGGTGCCGCCAAAGATAAAAGTTTGCATGACTGCAAAGAGAAGCATTAGAGGAATCAATCTATATAATTTGATGATAGGAGAAATCATATGATTTTTTGTTTACAGTAGAAGAGTTTTTAATGGCATGTACGCATCGTTGTAATAGTCCATTTTGCAGTAAACTTTAGCTATTTTAGGTTAGTGACAAATATTTTGCTGGATTTTATACGTAAGGTAATATTTTATTTAAAAAAATAAATAATAAAAGCAAACGTGCGATCAATAAGTATTTTCTGAAAATTTTTGGATATTTAAATTTAGAGATTTGGGGGACATTTGAGGTTTTTGCATATATTTTTTTGGTTTTATGAAAAAAGGTATGCATAGGAAAATATCCCTGGATGTATCTTAATACAATAAACGTTACAATAATCAGTTTGGTTCATTTATTTAAGAGAAATTAGTGGAGATTCATTGTACGGCAATCTGTTTTTTCGATTTTATGGAAAATAATATGTCCCACGTTATAAAAAATGATATAGGGTCTCATTGCAATATTCTGTAACAAAATGGATTTTTAATTATCTTAATTGATTATGCCGTGTTAAAGAAATCGATGGCGTACATAATAAATGAGAAATCGAGGGATTGAGAACCTTTTCCTTTATTGAGGTCCGTTAAAAGTTGAATGAGTTCGGTTATAGCAAAATACGAACTGACGCTATAGTTTAATTATGACCTCAGGATTGTGTTATCTATATATAAATAGGCTAAGACAAAACGATTAGGTACCATTTTCTCCTCTGTTTCTCAACCGATTTTCTTCATTTTTGTTTTGCTTAGTAGCTACGGACGACCTTCAGTGCAGAATGCTAATCTTAATTTATAATATTGGTTCATTCATTCAATTAAATATAATAAAAATTCATTATTTACGTCAATAATGTCAATGCCAAACAAATGAATGTGCCGCGTGCCGCTGCCGCCAGACTCAAACCATTGAGCAATTATATATAGACAGACCAATGCTATTATATACTTAGAGCATGTACTTCTGGAGGTGGCATGCAAGCGTTGTTATTGTTTAGTGGGTAAAGTAATCGTTGAATATCATAATTATACAGGGCGATTCCAGATATGTTAGAAATAATTTTTTTAATGGGTGGCACATAAGCAGTTGCATATTTAGGGTGTTTAAAATATAGAGTAGAGTGCAATTATAACTAATAAAATAATTATATAGGGAAGTCCATTAGCGGTTGAATTTACAGGGTTCTTGGAATAGAAGGTGCAGTAAAATTACAGTTATACAGGGTGGTGCAAAAAATATTATACATAGATGCATATACAGGGTGGCGGAAATGGAAATGCAAATTTCGTAACCCATAAGCAGTTGTATATATGTTAAGATGAAATATAGGGTAAGAGGAATTATAGATATACAGGATGGTGATAAAAAATTTTAGAATAGGAAATGATTTATAGAGTAGACCACGAAGAGTTCCATATATATAATGATTGAAATATAGGCCGGAGTAGAATTACAGTTACAGAAAATAATTAAAAATTTCATAAACAAAAAGAGTAAATATTGTGGGTCATAGGCAGTGGCATATACAGAATAGTTTACCCGGTGGTTGAAAAATGTTAAAAAATATTATGCGTGGTCCATAAGCAGTTGCATATACAGGGTGGTGGAAATATATAATGAGATGGAATTCTTATAATGAGGATTTTAATGAATGTTAGAGAATTGAGTGTACTTATAGCTATACAGGGGTGTTAGAAAAAATAAATATGTAGGGTAGCCCATTAGCAGTTGAATTGTTGACATATTAAATTAAGAATTACGAATTTGAACACAAATAAAGTTCTATGAATTATATCTGAAAAAACTTGAATTTCGATACTTGTTTGTAGAAGCGAGATGTAAGACCAACATCTAGGATTTTCGAGGAAACTATCACACAGAGGTTTCGAATCTGGATCCGTTCTGTGTAATTGCTGTCCTCCCTAAAGTCCTAGGATAGAATGTCACGATAAAATTTTCATGTTACTTAATCTGCCAGAGATATTGACACAATTGGTCGAATTTCGACCACTGGGCGACAGCTAGTATATAATAATGACACAAAATTTATGCGAAGAGACAATATACCAATTTACGCACTCAACTTTATGGACAACAACAGCTAACAAAATTAACATGTTTAGACGAATTCTAAATGAATCTACCACAATGATGTTTATGAAGTTTGTTACTGCTTCCTCGTGTTGTAAAATAAATTGTTTTGACTGCAACTAAATGTCAACCAGTTGCGAAACGGCAAGAAATTTGAAAGCCCAAAAGTGCTGATAATAACTCATTTATTTGTGAACTTACGCTGATTTTTTAAATGATTATTGCAAACCAGTCATCTTTAATGTGCAATGCTGTGTTGTATTGTTGGTTGCCTATGATTCAGATACTTCAGCTAGTAGTACATTAGAATGAAACGGTTTACCTACTTCTATCAATATTTAATGTCTATGTTTTAGGTTAATAAGTATAATGATTAGGACTGATATGTATATTCATATGTTCTGTGAATGTTTACTATTAGCTACTGTTAAATTTACAAAATAATACCATAATTGTTCTAAATTAATTTAGGGACAGTACTACTTATGGATTTTGTCAGGCAATTATGTCTATTATGTGGTTTAATCGAATGAAAACCCAAATGAACGACCAACATACCACAGTGTTTACCCGAGAAATCATAAATTGTAAATGAAAAAACGATTATTGTGGAAGACAAACTGATGAATTGAAAGTTGTTATGATGTTAATGGAGGCAAATAATTATGTTAGATTCTTATGATGCTGGTGCTGGCTAAATTATTGTTTTGCTTTTTTGTTTAAAATTCTTGGGACATAATATCTTCGCTGATTTTTTTGATGAATAGGCTTAACATCCACGATAGTCGCATTTATGTTTAAAGAAAAAATTCAACCCTACATTTAAGCAATAATTTTTTTATGTAAGAAAATTCAGTATAATGTTCACAGCAGATTATAAATGCCATAATATAAAGTCGTCTTTAATGTACAATCATGAAATTCAAGGTATGTTTAGTAAATCTATAAATGTAATGAGGCTAACAAAAGTGTGGGTTTTAGTTTTTTTTTTTTGAATGGTATATCTGTTGTTTACCAAAATGCGAATGATTCCCGGGCAAACGTTTGGAATATATCGATAAAGTTGTATGTTATGACGTTAATGAAACGTCGTCATGCATGTCAACAGGAACTATTGTTGGTACTGCATTATTAAAGGTTCAATTGTGGTGCTACTTATGCTACTCTGACTCTGCCCAACACGCTCTTAATTCTGGTCCTCTCTATGATAGGGAGCCAGTAAATCCAAATGAACAACCTTCATTTTAGCTCTCGTATTCCAGCGAATACAATAGACTTTGTTGATCGCTTTAAATACTACGTATGGCCCATAACACAGTTGGTGCGAGTTTTGGAGACTTGACTTTGCTCCCCTGCGGGTTGTATAGCCAAACAAAATGTCCTACGTTGGAACCCGACTGAATTTGCCTTGATATCGTAGCCTTCCTTCATTTGATCAGTAGTTGACAACATTTGCGTCCAAACTGGTTCGAGGGTGCCCTGCATGCTGTACCTGAATTGGTCGGCTTAACCTTTAATGTCTTTATGCGGCTTTTATGATGAGTCACACTGTAGTCTCAGCTCCCTTTCTGTCTGGAATTATTCCAGTGCTATTGTGGACGGCTGAGCTATAGACCAACAGGAACAGGAGAATATACTTATTCAAATTATGCTGGTATTGCTAACGACCTTGTTGAATTTTTCCGTCCGGTTGTTTATGTAAAAGTGTGGTTCTCGTTTTCTTAATGCCTTACATCGTACAGACCTGGAATACGTTGAATTTTTCCAATAGTGTTGCCTCCTGATTGCCTCTGGCATATATTTCAAGCCAAGTTCCAAAAGAATCTATAGCCACCAGAATGTTCTTTGTACCCCTCTCAAAGTGAGTGAACCGACAACATCTATAGCGATTCTTTCACATAGGACCCTCAACACTTGTTGCACTCCTCATTGTAGGGTCACTTACTAGTTGCAGAAGGGTCACATATCCGACCTCAGGCTCTGACTTCTTCGAAGCAGTTTACCCAGTAATATCGTTGGTGAACTTTATACAGAGTCTTATTCATTCCCAGATAATCTCCACTTATCTCATTATGTACATCAGGCAGGACGGCGGCTATCATTTTCTTTGGGACAACCATGCTTGCTTTTCAACCTCTCTTCTAAATTCGGTTGTCTATGTATAATCCGCTACGGCTACGCACCTGTCTCACATACCGGCACAGATTATTCAAATATGATTTCTAGGCTTGAGAAAGTCAGCCTTCCTTTACCGATCTCAGTATCTTCAATTATTGGATTGGGATAACTATAGTAAGATTTTATTTTAATACATCTTCAAGTGCGGTACCTGACACAGGCACGTAGTGTTAACTTTGCAAATTACATCCTGATTACACAGTTTCCAGAATATTGGAAAATGAAGCTGATATTACATGAAGTTTACAGAATCCTGGCAATGAAATTGAAAGCATTGACGAGGAGAAACATTATTGGGGATGCCAGAAAAAATTCAAATAATTGCAAATTGTTTACACAATTAAGAAAATAACTTTATATATTGATTTTATTTTTATAGATCACAAATACCACAACCTACTTGTGTTCTGAATATAAATGAATACAACTGTAGATTATCTCAATTTTAATATAGCACATTTCAGTATACAATGTGTCCGAGATATAAGCAACTTCATGGGGATTTCCGGAACGGCAAGAGGGTGGCTTAAACGAGAAAAGCCCAATCGGGTGCAATACCGATCCACAGGGATTTTTAAAAAAACGAGAAAAATCACACAATCATACCACCACCAGGAACCAACACGCATTCAGGTGGCGTGTGCAGGTGAATGAAGGCTGAAAAAAAAAAATGTATACAGAAACAAATGGTAGAAATACTGAACCAATCCTATCACTTAAGAAGACAGCGGCACCCAGGCACTTAGTAGTTACCTGCTTGGGCAGCCGGAAATTTAACAGACCCAATTTAACTTCTTAACCGGCAACGGCTATGGTAAATTATTTAAGCACTTGGACTATGCAAAATAATTGGTACGGAGATTATTGTTAAAACATATTGTATTACGTTTTGACGGAATTTTATTCAAAAAATCTTGAACAAAATATATATGTTAATGGAAACATTAACAACATCTTTTCTTAACTTAAGATAAATACATATTATTAACATGCTCAAACAAATTCAATTTTTAACGTACAATTAGAAAACTTATTGATACGTGATTTAAAAAAATAACTAATGCGATTTTTATCGCTATAGCAATATATGCTATAGTAAGTACCTATACCATGTGTCTCAGATCCAAGCAAGATACATGCAACATTCAACTCTGACTGGGCAAGAAATAAAGGGTCGCTTAAATAAGAAAAAAGTTGTGATATTTCAATCAGGTGCTGTGTCGAAATTAAAAATTTGTACAGGGCGTTTTTAAATTATCTAGAAAACCAAAAAATGTGGTTTTTGAAAAATTGTAATCTAATCGCCATCTTACAAATAAATTTGTAAAAACTTGGTATTTTTGTGTTAGTGACTACGGTCAATCGATTGACATTAAAGAATCTTTTTAAAGCTTCTAAGCTTTCTAGATTTTTTTGCAACCATAGCCAACTTTGTTTTTTCATATGGCTGCGATATCGGATTTGTATGTCATTGAATATTACATAAAAAGAGCTCTTCCACAATGTATAACGGGCTGACCGAAAATGTAAATTATAAAATAAACAGTTTTTCACTTAGCTGCAAAACAAAATTCAGTATTTGTTGTCATAGCTCTGTTAAAACTTAATTATTTATTTGTTTCTAATTTGTAAAGTGTATTTTTTAAGTAACCTAGTTAATAGAACATTTTTCTAATAAATTAAATATGAAAAGGTACTCAAATTGGAAAAAAGTGGACATGTATGATTGTTTCATTTTGTACTACAGGAACGCTGAACGGGCTCAAGATATCTACTTTCACCAAGATCCCGAAAAGCTGCAACCAGATTTGTCGATTTTTAGAAGGCTTAGAAATAATTTACTTGCATATGGTTCCTTTAAAAACGTAATCGAAATAGACTACGTAATGAAAATATTGAAAATGTTTTTTTACAAAGTGTTATCTTATATCGCTTCATCAAATGGAAAATAATATTCAAGCGCCTAAATCGTCTGCTAAGAGAATATTAAAAAGGTACAATTATCCTCCATATGTAGAACATGTTAGTCAATGACTTCGACTTGGTGACTTAGGAAGGAAAAGAGTGTTCTGAAATTGGTTGTTTCGTAGAAAACCCTCAATTTCTACTTAATGTTCTGTGGTCTGACGAAAGCAGATTTACAAATTGAGGGGCATTTGTCATACAAAACAACGTCTAATTGCCAACCAAAATCCGTTCTTAAATAGTGAGGCGCACCATCAAGTGAGGTGGGGTTTTAATGTATGGCAAGGAATCTTAAACGGACACATTCTATTTTACATTTTTTCATCTCATTTTTTCAAACATATAGTTGCAATATCGCGGTCATAAGAAATAACAAAGTTGGCTATGGTTGCAAAAATTCTAGAAGCTCTAGATTTGTTGCTTTTGTTTTCCAGCTTTCGTTCACATGCACATGATGCACATGAATCTGTCAGATGAGTACCGCCCCGGGGACTGCAGGAGGATTAGCCAGCATTCGCTCTTTTATACTGATTGACTGACTGTTCCTGATGGTGGTATGACTGTGATGGCGAGCTCTTACTGGGGATATGTCTGGTAATCTTACTCTGCTGCTAATTTAAAAATGTTCTGTAGGCTTACAACGATAACATACGACCCTGGTTTCTCGTTTTTGTTAATTTCGGACTTCCTGTCTAACGGCACCCAGTCTAAGATTGAAATCGACATCTCTAGCATTATTTGTAAAACATT
The DNA here is from genome assembly GCA_034190945.1 of Octodonta nipae. Lineage (NCBI taxonomy): Eukaryota > Metazoa > Arthropoda > Insecta > Coleoptera > Chrysomelidae > Octodonta > Octodonta nipae. The sequence continues at coordinate 40,146,663 of CM067223.1, read as the reverse complement.
GTGTAGCTAATTGTTCTTTAAGGGCGCCTGGGAAGTCTGAGTACGCTAACTAGGATAAACATTTAATGTTTGCTTCAAATTCTTGTAGACACTCAAGATTTATGTGCTATTCTGCTAATATGCGCCTGGTTTATTGTCTCAGTGATTGGCTTTCATATCTTTATCTAGGACTCCAATGATATTACCTTGTTCATGTACTCGAATGCAATGAAGAAGTTTTAATGATGGACCTCTTAAAGAATATACTATGAATATAGAGTTTTTTTGGCTGTCCCAACCGTCAAAATGAACAACCTTTGATATTTTTGGAAAAGAACAAACATCAAAACTCAAAATGCGAGTAGATGTGTTCCTCCATATTGTAGAACTTGGCAGATATCAGTGCAGACAAAATTCGTCCTTGGCAATGAGCAAATTTCGCTATTTGCTTTGAGAACTACTTCTTGGACCAATAAGATAAATTAATATCGAATTAGCTCTTTGTCTACGTCGCCAAACTGCTGAGACTCTGAAAGGTTGAAAGCTGACCGTAACAAAATGGGATCAACACACAACGCAAGATTATGGTGAAACGTAACGCCTAGATCAAAAGTCAAATGCAAAACCATGGGTACCGGATCCACAAACATAAAATTTCGATTATGGTAACCGATCCTTTATGGAAAAGCCAAAGACAAGAGATCTAAACGCGACGACAGGTGTTTATGACTAGAAACCAGTCAAGTTCGTTTACGGAGATTCGGCTGGTTTCGACCTCAGTTTGTCATCTTCTGTTACTAAAGTACCCAGATACATGTTGGATTTTTTTATGAGAAGTAAATCGACAGAATATTTTTGGAAAAGTACAAACATCAAAACTCAAAATTCTAGTCGATGCGTTCCTCCATATTGTAGAACTTGGCAGATGTCGGTTCATACAAAATTCGTCTTCGCACTTTGACAAAGAGCAAATTTCGCTTTTGAACCAACAATATAAATTAATATCAAATTAGCTCTTTGACTACTTCGCTAAACTGATGAGACCCTGAAAGATCCAATTCTAAGATTTCACCACATCTTTGCGTTGTGCGTTGATCCCATTACGTTACTGTCAGCTTTCTACCTTTCAGGATATCATCACTTTGGCGAAGTAGCCAAAGATATGATTTGATATTAATAAACCATTGCTACAAATTATTCTCCATACATAGGTCAAAATGAGAAACCATCGAAAGTAAGTGGTTTTATAAAGGAACCTTTGGTACTTACGGTGTTGTGATATCTTTCTCATTGTAAATCCTAGTGGATATCAGCATTGCCACTTAATGTGGGGTAGTGTTAAGTTCACTGTGTTTGAATTCAATTGATTTCATATTAGACCTTATTTTCATCAACAGATTCTATTAAATGTGAAGACGCGAGATGTAAGACCGACATCTAGGATCTAGAGGTTCCGAATCTAGAGCCGTTCCGTCTAATTGCTGTTCTCCCTTAACTCCCAGGACAGAATGTCACGATAAAATATTCAGGTTATTTCACCTGTCAGAGATATTGAATACTCTCTTCGAGGTGTCATTCCTTTGTACGCAAGACAATATATATTATATATAAATATAATATATATTGTTTCTGGTCGGGAACCTTCATCAGTTGCGCTTCCCACAATTGAATGTCCTCTCGAACACTTCTTTATGCATTTGATGCATTTCGTTAAATTTGAAGACCGACATCTAGGATTTTCAAGAGAATCAGTACACAGAGGTTCCGAATCTGGAGCCGTTCCGTGTAATTGCTGTTCTCCCTTAACTCCTAGGACAGAATGTCACGATAAAATTTTCAGGTTACTTCACCTGTCAGAGAGAAGATTCTACTAACCTCGAAGTTTCCTTGGACTTCCATCGTCTTGAATTGGTTGATCTCACAACGTTTCAATAGCTTTGGATCTGCTTCCTTCATCAGGTGATTGATACAGTTCAGCTTATCCGTCGTATTTACATCCTTAACCGGTCATCCTCATTGGGTCGCTTAATCCCCTGTCTCGTCCAATCAGCGTCCCCGTACCTGGCGATTGGTTTTCGGTGATGCGTAGCAGTTGCGATTCAAGAAGAGGTCTCCAAACGCAGCGCTGGCTGATTATATTTTCATTACATGTTATGTATGCCGTCTCTATATTTTTTTCTTTTATACCAGTGCTCTTCCTTGTGAATTACCCTTACCAGGTTGATGTTATGGTGTTCGGTCCATGCGTGATTAGCTAATCCAGGCTTACTTAGCTCCTCTATTCAAGTAGCTATGGGAAGCTCCTTAACCCTGATGTCTAGTTGTCGCTTAGTCTCTCCAATATAGCAATACTCCAATCAGAGAGTTTGCTGTATATACAGTTTTCTGGTTCTGCAGGATTATCCGGCATTGTTTTTGTGATCATGCTCCTGAAGATGTTGTTGCTCTTGAAAGCCATTTTCATTTCATATCCGTATACAATACGTCTAAGTTTTTCCGACAAGCTTTTAGGGTATTGTAGTAATACAGTTGTTATAGTGGTTTCCTCTTCCTGTCTAGGTGATTTATCCATTTGTTCAAACGCCGTGTTAATGATTTCCATTCATCTAAAGGTCATATCTACGAGAAAGTTTCATTTGTTCTTCTTTGAAGGCCTCTGATGTTCCGCAGATATTTTTGGCTCTGAATTGATTATGCCGGTTTTCGTTGTTGATGGGTGGTTAAACTTGTAGTGTAGGTATTTCCCTGTATGTGTAACCTTAGTGTGGAATTCGATTCCGGTCCTAGTCCTTTGACAATTCACATCAAGGAATGGTAGGCACCCACTCGTGTCACTCTCCATGGTAAATCTGCCTGTAATCAGAAATCTAGTTCTCTCTCTCTCCATGTTGCCAAATAATTAAGATGTCGTTTACATACCTTAACCAGAGTTTCGGTTGCTTTTTGCACCCCGTCAGTTATTATCTTCCAACCATTTCATGTAGATGGTGATTTTATTACTAATTAATTTCTATTTTGTCTGTTCATTGGGTTTTCTCTCCTCCAAATTTTTTCCTGCAACAGATAAGTATTTAAAAATTGTATATGTAGAACAAAGTGAAGTAAGGCAATTTCGTGAAATTGCCCGGATTACTGGCTGTCTGTACAGAGATTCTTCCTCACAGTTATTCTCAGAGAAAGAGATGTCTACAAAATGATCAACCAGTATTCCTGTATATAAGTAATGTATTGTATATTGTTTAATACGTATCTGTGTATGTTGTTTTCGAGGTTTTTTCTAAAAAAATTTCGCTTTGATCTTGAATTTGTTCTTTGTCAAAAAATTTGACGCTGACAATTTGTCATTTGGCGATCACTTGACGCTGAGGTTACCGTTTTTTTTTTGTTCTGTTAGCAATAAATTCCTCCAGTCCAAATGAAGGTCCGCTGAAGGTGCTCCGATTTCAGTGTTGTTTATCATCATACAGCTGGCTTCTTTAAGTTTTCTCTTTTTTAAATTTTCTTCTCTCAACAAAATCTTTGTTTTATCCCAGTTATCCTATGGCTGCCGGTGCTCGTACATGATTGGCCAAATTTGATTTGTCCACATGTCTTCTGGAAATGTTATATTGATGGTCTTTTTTCCTTACTTCTAAAGGTCTTGAAGTTTCACCGGTATAAGAATGGCCACAGTCACACAAAACACTGTACACACAATTTTTAGAATTCTGGGTTGCGTTAAACGGTTTGGTATGTGTGAGGATAGAGCGCAAGGTATTATTTGTTTTAAAAACAGTTTTAACGCTGTATTTATTTCCTAACAGCTTAATTTTTTCCTATACACCTGGGATATATGGAATTATGTTCATAATTTGGTTGTCTGTTTGTGTTTGGTTGGTATTAGTGTGATGGTTATTTGTGCTGGTTTGTTGTTGCGATTTTCTTTCTAGCTGATTTATAGTTTTATTTATAAAGTCTCGGGGATATTCATTTTGAAGTAGATATTCTTTGATAATATTGACTTCTTTGTTAAAGATTTGGGTGGATGAAGATATGTTTTTTGCTCTATCATATAAGCACTTTACAACACCTTTCTTTACATTTAAGGGATGGTTGGAGTGAAAATTCAAATATCTATTAGTATTTGTTTTTTTTTCGATAAGAACTTGTACTTATTGTGTTGTTTGTTCTATATATAAGTACATCAAGATAAGCAAGTTTATGCCAATTTTCCATCTCCATTGTAAATTTTATTGTGGGTTCTTGACTATTGATGTAATCTAGGAATGAGTGCAGTTCTTCAGCACCATACTCCCAAACCACAAAAATGTCATCAACACTTTTGGTTTATTCTTGTAGTTGCCTATGAGTGTTTCTTCAAAATATGTCATGAATATATTACTGATTATAGTAGATAAAGAAGTACCCATGGCCATATAAAATTCTTGTATATCGAAATCTCCTTCAAATTGAAAATATGTAGTGTTTAAGCAAAGTTCGGTTAGTTCCATAATTGTGTCAATGTTTAATTTTGTTTTGTTGTGTAAAGTAATATCTTGTTGTAATTTACTTTTTATAATTTGTAATGATTTATCAACAGGTACATTTGTAAAAAGACTAACTATGTCGAAACTTACTAGTATATCATTTCTATTGATAATAATGCTTTTTAATTTTGTTAAAAAATCATTAGTGTTTTTAAAATTGTATGGATTATTTTCGTAAGGATTAATTATATTTAGTAAAAATTTTGATATGTTTTGTAATGGTGAATTTATTGAACTTACAATGGGTATCATTGGTATTGTGTCTTTATGTACTTTTGGAACGCCATATAAATGTGGAGGTTTACTATAGTGTGGTGTTAAGTGTTTTCGTTCTAATGGAGTGAATTCTTGTTTGTGTTGTGTTATAATGTCTCTAGCGGGTTTTTCTGTATTTTGCGTAGGATCTTTTTTGAGCTTAGAATATGATCCTGTGTTAATAAGGTCCATCATTTTGGTGTTGTAATCATTTTTATCAAGTATAACCGTAGCGTTACCTTTATCGGTAGGTAGAATTTTAATTGTGTTGTATTTTTTAAGTTTTTCTACGGCATATTTTTCTGTAGGAGTAAGATTGTGTTTCATTTTCTGTTGCTTCTCTAGAAGTAATTTATTTCTTACTCGGTATTCACTGGACACTTCTGGGGGGAGTTTTTGGGCTGTGTCTTCAATCGCAACTATCAGATCTAGTTTAGGTATATTTTGTGTAGTGATTGAATAATTTATTCCCTTAGAAAGTACGTATTGTTCTGTTGGTGTAATGTGTTTAGTTGATAAATTAATCACAGTTTTATTAATGAAATTTGTATTTGGTGTAAGTACTGATTTTTGTGTTTTTCATTTAAGAGATATTTAAATTTATTTATAGTTCTGCTTTTACATATTTGAAATTCCAAGCTGTATGAATCCTTTAAACAATTAAAGATGTGGTTATAGTCTGATGGAATGTGCGTTTCTTTGAATTTGTTTTCTAATATAATGATGTTATTTTTACGGCTTACCTTCAATTTCCGATAGTGTTGTATTATTCCTTCATTTCGGCATTTTATTAGGAACGTTAAGCTGTTCTGTGATCGTGGTAGTTTCTTATTTAGGTTTTCTAATATTCTAAAATTTGTTGTTGAAATTGGCCCATACCTCATTCGTAAGTAATTTCGAAAAGATTGTTGAGGAGGTCTTGAATTATTTTGTCTATTCATTGGGTTTTCTCTCCTCCAATTTTTTACCAAAAATACATAAAGACACAATACCAATGAGACCCATTGTAAGTTCAATAAATTCACTATTACAAAACATATGAAAATTTTTACTAAATATAATTAAACCTTACGAAAATAATCCATACAATTTTAAAAACACTAATGATTTTTTAACAAAATTAAAAAGCATTATTATCAACAGAAATGATATACTAGTAAGTTTCGACATAGTTAGTCTTTTTACAAATGTACCTGTTGATAAATTATTACAAATTATGAAAAATAAATTACAAGATATTACCTTACACAATAAAACAAAATTAAACATTGACACAATTATGGAATTAACCGAACTTTGCTTAAACACTACATATTTTCAATTTCAAGGAGATTTCTATAATCAATAATTTGGTATGGCCATGGGTTCTTCTTTATCTCCTATAATCAGTAATATATTCATGACATATTTTGAAGAAACATTCATAGCCAAATACAAGAATAAACTAAAAGTGTTGATGACAATTTTGTGGTTTGGGAGTATGGTGCTGAAGAACTGCACTCATTCCTAGATTACATCAATAGTCAAGAATTCACAATAAAATTTACAATGGAGATGGAAAATTTGCATAAACTTGCTTATCTTGATGTACTTATAGATAGAACAAACAACACAATAAGTACAAGTACTTATCGAAAACCTACAAATACTAATAGATATTTGAATTTTCACTCCAAACATCCCTTAAATGTAAAGAAAGGTGTTGTAAAGTGCTTATATGATAGAGCAAAAAACATATCTTCATCCACCCAAATCTTTAACAAAGAAGTCAATATTATCAAAGAACATCTACATCAAAATGAATATCCCCAAGACTTTATAAATAAAACTATAAATCAGCTAGAAAGAAAATCGCAACAACAAACCAGCACAAATAACCATCACACTAATACCAACCAAACACAAACAGACAACAAATTATGAACATAATTCCATATATGCCGTTAGCGTTAAAACTGTTTTTAAAACAAATAATACCTTGCGCTCTACCTCACATATACCAAACCGTTTAACGCAACCCAGAGTTCTAAAAATTGTGTGCAGTGTTTTGTGTGACTGTGGCCATTCTTATACCGGTGAAACTTCAAGACCTTTAGAAGTAAGGAAAAAAGAACATCAATATAACATTTCCAGAAGACATGTGGACAAATCAAATTTGGCCAATCATGTACGAGCACCGGCAGCCATAGGATAACTGGGATAAAACAAAGATTTTGTTGAGAGAAGAAAATTTAAAAAAGAGAAAACTTAAAGAAGCCAGCTGTATGATGATAAACAACCCTGAAATCGGAGCACCTTCAGCCGACCTTCATTTGGACTGGAGGAATTTATTGCTAACAGAACAAAAAAACGGTAACCTCAGCGTCAAGTGATCGACAAACGACAAATTGTCAGTGTCAAATTATTTGACAAACAACAAATTCAAGATCAAAGCGAAATTTTTTTAGAAAAAATCTCGAAAACAACTCTAAACGATTGACAACGACTCCAGACTCGGAGTTGAAACGTTTCCATACACAGATAAGTATTACACAATATACAATACATTACTTATATACAGAAATACTGGTTGATCATTTTATAGACATCTCTTTCTCTCAGAATAACTGTGAGGAAGAATCTCTGTACAGACAGCCAGTAATCCGGGCAATTTTACGAAATTGCATTACTATCCTTTGTTCTACAAATACAATTTTTAAATACTTATCTATTGCAATGAACAGACAAAATAATACAAGACCTCCTCAACAATCTTTTCGAAATTACTTAATTAATTTCTGTCAAAAAAAACAAATCCTTTATCCCCTAGTGAATTTCTCATTCAAGGAAAATTCAGAAAAATATTTATTTCAATATTTTTCTGTTTTAAAAACAGTAGGCTTTTAATTGCTAATTAATTGCTGACGCTCTATGTTCTTTCACGATTTTATAGGGCCAACTCTTTGCGAGAAATAGTGACTATGCCAATTTTACACTAAAGTTCGCAAAGCCATATTTATATCTCAGGAACGAATAGAGATATCGGGGTAAACTTGGGGGAGTATTTCATTGCTCATTAATTACTATCAAATGGCACCAGAGTTGACAGCCAAAAACTACTCTGCCAACTTTTAGTGAGTTTTTCACCTTTTGGAAAATTAAGAAAAATAATTATCTCAATGTTTTCTATTGTCAAAATCAGTGTACTTTTAAATGCCAAAGAGGTTTATACGTAGAGTGAATTAGGTATGGGCGTTATTGTAAGTGGCAGTGTAATAACAGTAGAAAGAGAAAGACAATATCAGGGAGCGCTTGCTAATAACAGTAGAAAGAGAAACACAATATCAGGGAGCGCTTGCTATGTCTCTACCCTACCAATAGTAGGCGTCACCACTGACACTGGCCAATCAGAAAAGACACGCTTATTCTCTCTCTCTTTCTATTAATATTGCATGAATTTCGCTAGTTCACGTGCTCTACACTATTAATCTCTTTGTTAAATGCTCATTAATTGCTGAACCTCGTTATGTGCCGTCACTAACGTCAAACAAAAGTGTCGAACATTTTTTTAAAATTTTATTGTTTGGGCCTTTGCATGACAACGGGTACTGACCTAGATCGCAAAACGTTTGGAAATATACAGAATTTTCAACATATATGGTTTTATTCCCAATAAGTTCCTGAATGAAATGAGCATTCAATGTTTATAAGAGAACGTTTGTAAATATCATCAGTTGATTTGAACACAATAAACATTAGAAGGAATAGTTGGTATAAAAAAATATGGCAATGTTTCTGTTCGGAAATAGGAATATAATATAACTGCAAAGAAACTGGATTGTTTAAAATAAATGTCAGTTAATCAACTTCAAGGTGAAGATTCTCAATTAGTCAGTATATAACGTTTGTCTTCATAAATCAACGAACATTTTTTAAGTATAATATTACGAAAAAAGTTATTCTTCATAAACAAATTTGCATGGTTTAAAACATATACTTTAAAAATCATTAGATGCATTTTTTAACTGTATACGAGGATTGTGAGCAAATAGGAATTTTGCTTAAAAGTGAAGTACCTTTACTTTTGTTAATATCTGAAATTCTTATTAAATAGATGTAATTATAATCAAAACTGCATCAAATTATGCCATTGCACTAAAAAATATATAATAAGAATGTATGTAACTTTTCCAAGTATAGATAGAAAACAAGAACCTACGACGGGTAAACCAGGATGGGGGGGGAGCAGGTGGGAAGTAGCTGCTAGTTATCTAACTGTGATATCAGAAGAAATCTTGCTGATCTTAGTGGTACTTATAAACGTTTCAAGATATGGGCAAGAAAGTATGATGGCCTTTAACTAACGTTTGCTAATTTATATGTTTTTTTTGCGCCAACATTCAGCAATTCATTGCACAACAATTTTTGTAACTTAATTGTTGTGAGACATACTGCAATTAAGTACAGTGTGAACCAATAATAAATACATTTAAAAAACGACTTAAAAAAGGAACATAAGTCAAAAGCATGATATAATTTTTGACTGCAACAATTAATTTATTTTTCTGAAGTTACAACTACTAAAAAATATTTTATGCTTTTTAGTTGTTACTTTTTTGGAAGTGGGTTTTAGTTTTTTCAAATGTACTTATTCTACAAGTTTTAGCGATGTTATGACTTATTTGGATGCAGTTTTCATTGTAGACGATTTAAATATTATACTTTTTTAGGTTATTTAATTATATTGACAATCATTTAATGGTCTCTCCTACGCGGAATCTTATATTAAATCATTATACAGTTTTAAGAGATATAGCATAACAAGGAACAGTTTTCAATTCTACTAAATCTTTATTATTAAAAATAAAGGTACCACTTTTAAACAAAATTTATATTCTGTGTCAAACTTAGTATACAATTTGAAAAAGTGAGTTAAATATTTATTATACAATTTTTAGTGATGTGGCAGCATTACATGCATTTTGTAATACTAATTACGTCTAGTTGATAAGAATTTTACATATTATCAAAAATAAAGGAAAATTCATATTTGCTGACAAACTTCATATACAGTTGAAAAAGTGGCATGTAGTGATTGCAGTATACATTTCTGACCATGCAAATCGTTTTATGAAGAATAACTTTTTCTCTAAATAATATTCATAAGAACGCTTGGATCCAACTTATAAAGTCACACTGTATATAGAACTACTACTGAGAATCTCCATCATGAAGTTGATTAATAGACATTTTGATTTACTTCCAATCGCTTTTTAAATTTATTACAATTTTTAGTAATACAGCATAATTTGATGCAGCTTTCAATCCTAAGAAAATTTATTTGATTACAATTTCAGATATCATAAAAAAATAAATGTACCTCACTTTTAAACAAAATTGATATATATTTTCAAACTTAGTATATAGTTGGACAAGTAACTTATTATACATTTTTTAGTAGAATGGCATAATTAGATATAGTTTTTAATTCTAATTACTTCTGTTTGATAACAATTTTAAATATTAATACAAGTAAAGGTATTTAATTTTTAAGCAAAATTCCTATTTGCTGATAAACCTCCACCAAAGCTTACCATATTAGCGAGTCGGTGGAAAAAGTCTTTGCCTATTTTCTAAAAAACCGTACAATCTAGGTCCTTGAAAAAATATTGGAACAGTTCGGGATTCCCGGACCAGGTCCAGTGTAAAAGGGCAAATATCCATGAGCCATTTTCGAGTAATGGCTGAACAAATATTAAAAGAGATAGATACAGACAAATTGAGAACCTACTCTTTTTGTAATCGATTAAAAAACATAAATTATTCTACAATAAATCAAGCACAATAAAGTTGACAATTTTTTCCAAGTAAAGAACAATCAGTTGTAAAAAGATTATTACAAGGTGAAAGTACTTTCATTAGATGGTAATTATTTCACAAATTGAAATGCAAATCACACGGATCTGTATAAGAGAAAAAGAAAATAACAGTTATATCCTGTGAATAGGTAAAAAGAACAAAATAAGAAAAAGCTTGCATAAAAAACTAATTTTCGATAACACTTAAGCTAAAAATATGTCATTACTAATCGTTATTCCATCTCCGACAACATTATCGCATCTTCAATATTCACATCAAGTTATATAATGACTTGCATGTGTAGAACGTGGTTTGTGTGAACAACATAACGATCTTACGTAGAACAATAATAACTCTTACTTGGCGGTCAAGGCATGCAATTGATGAAGGCCACACCAGAAACAATCTAAGATAAATCAACAACTTTTACCTCCTTGTCGAGATTTTTTGTTTTGAAATCATACATCTTCGCTATAGTTCGACAATTAATGTCATATAAAAAATGGTTTATAGATAAAAATAATTCGAATAGTTTTTCAAGGTAAAATATTGTATAGATAAAATTTATTCGAATATTTAAACAAGTTAAAATATTTTTGTAAAAAACAAACATGCTTTGTTAATTACTGAAAGAGTTACTTAGAACATCTTCAACAAAAGCAAAATTAATACCTTTTAAAAAACTATATTGTCATTAAAACACTATACATTCAACACTGGCATATTTATACTTTTGGCGAAATGTTGAGATCTCAGTAGAGACGCGTTTTCTGAGTGAATTTTAATCCAAAATTTCTATCCATCTCCTAACCGGTTTTGTACTTAAATCCTTAAAATGACTTATTTCAAGATTTTAAACGTTATTTTGTTTCTTGAACCCCAAATAATAACAAACCTTAAAAAATTAATTGAAAGCAGTAGAGGCAGCGTTTAAAAAGGAGTAGTGCTCGCTCAGTGGTCGAAATTCAATCCTATTTCATCAAATTGTAAACGTTATTGTGGTTCTTTTGTCAAAACTTTATTTTTATAAGAAATAAAGTTGAGGAAAAATCGGAGAATAGGTGTAACGACCAAAAATGTTGACGTCATATTGACAAATCTATTGAAATACAAAGAACATAATAGTTAAATAAAATATGGACATTTGAAATATTTTTTACAAATGTGTGACCTCCCGAATTTTTGACTGGGAAAGACCCTGGTAAAATTACAAGAGATAAGATAGAGATCATGAATATTAAAAAAAGAGATGACCAACAACCATATGAGAACTTCAACCTATATATTATAGATTCATTGTTATCCCCTGACTGGCAACTTTTTACCCAACACCATCGGAAAATTGTGATAGTAATATATTAATATAATAATTAAATTCACATCAAGATCAGGATATTTAAGATGAAATTTATTGCAACTTGTCCGAAATATCAATACTGATCTACTACATTGACTATTTTACCACTAAACAATACCAACGCTTTATGGTGCACTATCAAAGATAATCTGAAAGAGCCTGTAACTGTCAACCAACCTAATACAATATAACGCTCGCTCCTTATGTAGTTAGTCCATATTTTAACCGTCAAGATGTGTAGGTACCTAACTTACCATAACACATCAGTAAATTCTTTGAATATATTTTAAACAATACACATCTTATAATGTCAGTCACCTTGTAATAAAAGCCAGAATCTTGCACTAATGGGCCTATGTAATGTATATCAAATTATCTATGATATAAAATACATGGCCAAAAAAACAGTAAAAAGATCTGGCCTTCAAATATATTTTTTAAATATGTAGTTACAATTCTCTACACAAAAAAACTTCAATTCCCTATAAATATATTAACATTATATAATATACTAAATTAATATTGCATATAATATTTGAAACATTGTTAATATATATTATGAGTAAATTGTGTAAAAGAACGAATTATAATCAATTTTCTAACATTTCACAGTTAAAGATCTCAACTCGTAAGCGCCAACTCAAAACCCACCCAAAAGTTAGTATTAGTATTGCAAAATAACTACAAACACCCCGTATCTTAAGTTTCAATATAGTTGTATGTTTTTGTATTGTAATAACATTTCCCTAAGCCGGCCCTAGTTTCATTCCAGTACGCCGTCGATCGCTTTTAGGACAAAAAATTGATCTCGAAATGACTCGGCAGCTGTAGAATTGATAACGGATTGTACGAGAGTTTTCGATGCTGGTTTTAAAAGGAGCGACCCATAATCGCGGCAGTTAGTTAATGAAGCGAAGAAGAGCTTATGTAGAATTGTTATTGTGATATTCGAATCAGCTGTTGTATATGTTTAATGTGAATAAAAGTTCTAGAAAGTGGTAGTGAATATTATTTTTTTTAATTTTTATTGAACCCACGGAGTATATAACAAATTTGTTGATCAGAAGTGCAGAATTAAGTGCAGTTAAAATCGTAATTTAATTTATGGGAACCCGTAGCATGGAAAAAATGGACGAAACTACCAAAAAAATAGTCAAGCAGGTTGCGGAGAGACTAGACGAAAAATAGCCCAGATTCTGGAAAAACGTGAAAAAAAGGGAAACAATATCCAGCTCAGGACAGTCACCGGCGAGTCCATGTCAATACAGGGTGAGGCAGATGTCGTGCTACCGACAGGGGACAACATGATCCGGCATAGGGTCCTGGTAGCGAATATTGAGGAAGATTTTATATTTTATATTATATTTTGTATTGACACGGCCCGTTAACAGCTCATCGACCTCCATAAAAATTGTAGCTAAATCTCCAGCCAGAATTCCCGGTCGAAAGGAACAGATTATTCAAGGGCAGCTAGACAGCAATCCTGGGAGCTGCTTTGGAATGGTGGAGCCCGTACACTCAGCTCATGACTACTCAGTTGGACGGGCTATAGTTAAAACCGGACGAGATATACCAATTAGAGTCCTGAACTTGTCCAACAACGACATCAGAATTGCCAATGGTCAAGAGATAGCTTGTTTCGAGCCAGTCGAGAACATCATCAATTGCGAAGAAGGGTACCAGACATCGGCGAAGAAGAAAGGGCCCAGGAAAGAGTTCCTACAACAGTTTGCTGACCAGAATGCGGACATTGTCTGAAGACGGAACAGCTAGAGGGTATCTCCATCAGACAGATCCGAGTGCAGGCCAATGAAGACTGGACAACGAAACAGTGCATCCAGGACCAAATGGCTGATCCAGACATCGAACCAATCTTGTCACTGAAAACGAGAGGGGCACCCAGGCCACGATGGGACGAGGTTGCTGGATACTCGGGCGTGCGGAAATAGTTATGGGCCCAATGAGACTATCTAAGAGTAGAGAATGGAATTCTCAAGCGAGTTTGGGAAAGCACTGTTTGCCGATAAACCGAGTCCCAACTGATAGTTCCTAAGAATAAGGTACCAGCCATCCTAACCGAAGTACATGATGGGATTACCGGGGGCATGAACAAAACCCCAGATAAGGTTCGCCAGCGATATTACTGGGTAAGTTACTTTGAAGACGTCAGTTCTTGATGCCTGAAATGAGACACCTGTGCAGCCAGTAAGGGCCCGAAGACCCGGACCAAGGGCAAAATGCAGCAGTACAATGTGGGCGTCCCATTTGAGAGAATTGCCACCGATGTCGCCGGTCCGTTTCCCGAGTCTGAGAGGGGGAACAAATACATTCTGGTCACAATGGATTACTTCAGCAAATGGCCTGAGGCATATGCGATACCCAACCAAGAGACAACCACGGAAGCGACGGTGCTGGTAGAGCAAGTGTTCAGCTGATTTGGCGTCCCGATGGAACTACAATCAGACCAGGGGCGTAACTTCGAATCGAATGTATTCCAGAAGGTCTGCACGATGTTGGGGATCAGGAAAACGAGAACAACACCATTGCACCCAAAGTCAGACGGAATGGTGGAAAGATTCAACAGGACCTTGGAACAACACCTATCCAAGGTCGTCAGCAATAACCAGCGTGATTTGGATGAGCATATTCCCCTATTCCTGTTGGCATTTCGCTCAGCCGTACATAATAGTACAGGATTGACACCAGTCAGCTAGACAGCAATCCTGGGAGCTGCGTTGGAATGGTGGAGCCCGTACACACAGCTCATGACTACTTAGTTGGACGGGCTATAGTTAAAACCGGACGAGATATACCAATTAGAGTCCTGAATTTGTCCAACGACAACATCAGAATTGCCAATGGTCAAGAGATAGCTTGTTTTGAGCCAGTCGAGACCATCATCAATTGCGAAGAAGGGTACTGGACCTCGGTGAAGGAGAAAGGGCCCAGTAAAGAGTTTCTACAACAGTTTGCTGACCATTTGACACACATGACACTAGAGGAACAGAAGAAAGCCAAGCAATTTATCACAAAGCACTGGCAAATTTTTATCAGTGAAGAACTACCGGTCGCACCAACATCATCCATCACCTAAGAGATACCGGGAAGGCTCAACCCATCAAAATACCACCTAGGCGACTACCATTGGGGCAACAACAGGCAGTCGAGGAAAACATCGAGTTCATGTTACAAAATGGAGTCATTGAGCCATCCATCAGCCCATGGTCCGCTGCCGTCGTGCTAGTTAAAAAGAAGGATGGAACCACCCGATTTTGCGTAGATTACAGAAAGCTGAATGACGTCACCAAGAAAGACAGCTATTCACTAACCCGAATTGATGACACTCTGACCACACTAGCAGGCTCCCGTTAGTTCTCCACACTTGACCTAAAGAGTGGATATTGGCAGGTTGGGCTACACGAAAACGAAAGAGAGAAGACAGCGTTCTCCACTAGTAAAATACTGTTTCAGTTCACGGTCATGACCTTTGGGTATGTAATGCTTCCGCAACATTCGAGAGGCTAATGGAGTATGCTCTGAGCGGGTTAACATGGAGGACGTGCTTAATATACCTCGACGACATTCTAGTCATGGGTCAGACATTCGACGACCATCTGAAGTACCTGGGTTAACTATTCTCCAGAATTAATAACGCCAACCTGATACTCATGCCGAAGAAGAGTTCCTTGTTCCAAAAAGAAGTAGAGTTTTTGGGCCACGTCGTTTCGGAGTCAGGAATCCGCACCAACGAAGACAAGATAGAAGCCATCCGTGATTGGCCAGTCCCAAGAGACGAGCATGAGCTTCGAAACTTCTTGGGCCCCTGTTCCTACTACGGGCGATTTGTTGAGCAATTTGCCACCATTGCCGCGCCTCTACATCGGCAGACCACTGAGAAAGAAACCTTCCGTTGGAATCAGGATTGTAAAACATCATTCAGACGACTGAAGGCAGTACTATGTTCCACCCCAATCCTAGCCTTTCCTACACAGTCCGGCAAGTTCATTTTAGACACCGACGCCAGCAACACAGGTTGGGGGCTGTCCTATCAAAGGTGCAAGATGCTGAAGAGAGGATGAAGAAGAAAAAGGTACCAGCCATCCTGACCGAAGTACATGATGGGATTACCGGGGGCCATCTGGGCATGAACAAAACCCTAGACAAAGTTCGCCAGCGATACTACTGGGTAAATTACTTTGAAGACGTCAGAGCTTGGTGCCGAAAATAAGACACCTGTGCAACCAGTAAGGGTCCGAAAACCCGGACCAAGGGCCGAATGCAGCAGTACAATGTGGGCGT
This sequence comes from Octodonta nipae, assembly GCA_034190945.1. Taxonomy (NCBI): domain Eukaryota; kingdom Metazoa; phylum Arthropoda; class Insecta; order Coleoptera; family Chrysomelidae; genus Octodonta; species Octodonta nipae. The sequence continues at coordinate 40,130,409 of CM067223.1, read as the reverse complement.
CCCATTTGAGAGAAGTGCCACCGATGTCGCCGGTCCATTTCTCGAGTCTGAGAGGAGGATCAAATACATTCTGATCGAAATGGATTACTTCAGTAAATGGTCTGAGGCATCTGCGGTACCCAACCAAGAGGCAACCACGGTAGCGACGGTGCTAGTAGAGTAACTATTCAGCAGGATTAGCGTCCCGATGGAACTACATTCAGACCAGGGGCGTAACTTCGAATCGAATGTATTCCATGAGCTCTGCACGATGTTGGGGAACAGGAAAACGAAAACAACACCATTACACCCACAGTCAGACGGAAATATTCAACAGGACCTTGGAACAACACCTATCCAAGGTCGTCAGCAATAACCAGCGTGATTTGGATGACCATATTCCCCTGTTCCTGTTGGCATATCGCTCAGCCGTACATAATAGTACAGGCCGGACTCCAGTCAGCGTCCTATTCGGAAAAGAGCTGAGATTACCCTGCGATTTAACTTTTGGCTCACCCGAAGAATCTTCCGACATAACATGCTGGCAATACACGAATTAGCCTGAACGCAAATGTTGGCCACCAGTGACCGGATGAAGACCCAATACGACACAATGCCAATTCAGTCTGGTTCCAAGAGAGGGAAAAAATCTGGTGGTACAACCAACAACGGTGCAAGGGTAAATTCCCAAAGCTTACACCCGCCTGGGATGGTCCATACGAGGCCGTCAAGAGGCTTAATGACGTTGTCTACCGCATCAGTCGATACCCCAGGGCTAAGTTGAAGGTGGTCCATTTAGATCGACTCGCTCCCTACCATGGAGAGGATGTTTCTGACCGGGACGATCAGAATTTAAGTGGGGGGGGCAGTGTAACGGAAATTTCCCTAAGCCGGCCCTTGTTTCATTCCAGTACGACATCGATGGCTCTTAGGACAAAAATTGATCTCGAAATGGCTCAGCAGCTGCAGAACTGATAACGGATTGTACGAGAGTTTTCGATGCTGGTTTTAAAAGGAGCGACCCATAATCGCGGCAGTTAGTTAGTGCAGCGAAAGAAGAGCTTATGT